>JABASI010005339.1:0-12464 GCA_019776505.1 Tomocerus nigrus
AAGAAGTTTCCCCATAAAGTTAGGTTCCAGCTGCAAGAAGAATAATATGCAATATGATACATCACAATCTGACCTTCGTGACATTTACTTTATCAATGTGCGAAGGATTTATAGTTGGAACTTGGAAGGAAGCAAACATTCATGTATTATACTTTTTCTGCATAGTTTACCTTTTTTAAGTTTTTCTCCATGCTAATCAATATTTTTTGCTCAGTCATCATGTCTTCGTTTTTATTTCCCACTTTGTTTTCTAATTTCTTTATAACTGTGAATCATATAAAAGGGTCATTGAGCTTTAAAATCCATTTAAACATGCAAGTTAAAATACTTACGTATAATATATATAGCGAATGCAATGACAATGGTCATAAAAGATAAGTCGAAGCAAAAGTGTGAATGCAAAACTGTTTATCAAGTAAAGTTCATTTGTATTTTTGTCTGATAGTGATATCTGATATGAATGAGAATGAACATTAATTTTTAGCTAGGTGGATACAGATGCTAGATGCTCGAAATAGAATATTAATTACCATCCAGGAGCTGTGTTTGCAAGCTGGCGACAATTTCCTTTACTCCTGATTTCAGAACAGCTTCCAGGATCTGATATTCGTAGTGTAATCGTAGAAATTGTTCGACAAGAATTGCTTTGTGCCAAGACAATTCCCAGGGCAGTACAGGCTTCGTATCGAAATCATCTATTATTTTAACCCAATAATCATCAATTCTTTGGGCTGCTAGTTCAAGGCTCTTTGTCACTACTTCGGCCAAACTTTTCCACTCTTTTTCCACCTTTTCCTTCTCTTCTGGATTAGACACTGATGTTTCCAACTTATCCATCAAAACTCCAAAAAATAGTTTGCCCTCTGAAAATTGAAAGCAATAAAGCACCAATGCATTCTTGAATCTTATATTATATTCCTATGCTATGCATGGACTATGGACGAAATAAAAATTAGGTATAATATTGATGATAACGTGGTGTTATAAAAAAATAGTATAACGATATGTTTTTATCAAGGTACAAAAACTAAAATTCATCTGCATGAATACAATATTTGCATTTCAGTTCGCACCTCCTTGTCACTAATTTGACTATTTGTAATACGACCTTGTTAAATTGTGTCTGTAATGATATTACCGTCAAATAAAGAGTTAAGATTAGGAAATCCGACAGTGTCATAATAAANCGACCTTGTTAAATTGTGTCTATCTAATGTTATTACCGTCAAATAAAGAGTTAAGATTAGGAAATCCGACAGTGTCATAATAAAACTCTGGAGAATCATTGGAACATTGTGTTCCTACTGTAGAAAGGTATAATTGAGGTACTGGTAATAATTTGGGTGCATTTGCCGGAACTTTTCCCTGTGACGTCTGTAACAGTAACAGAGCAAGGGCTGTTAACGTATGTGACTTCATAATCAAATGTAATATTATAAAATTACGTAGTCAGTCAATAATGCCCCATAATTTCACAAACGGCAGAATGAAAGTATATAAGGCAATCAGAAATAGAATAAACTACTGTTTTCAACTGCAATTTGGGTATTTACTCATGTGTATTATGTATTTGGTGTATATCCACATTAAATTGACTGTTTATCTTGTTCAAATTTATTGGACAGTTACTATAAAACTTTTATTAACGTGTCAAGACTAAATTTTATGACATTAATATTTCAGACAACTGTAAATTTTGTTCATACAAACAAACCATATCGACAAAATATGAGGTGAATGAATATACAACTAAATTGGGACTTGCATGCAACGTGTAATCATTTCGATAAGCGTTATTTATCGCACAAAGATTAATCTCATTTGCGGTAAATGATTATATACGGATATTATTTTACCATGGTATGTATATTCATATAAACTATATAAGTATAGGTATCTAATAATTATATAAGTACCTATAACATTATCTAAATATGTTATGGTCTTTGGTTCACATTTAAGTTGCTTCGTATCGATCGGATCATCGGATGTACCTAAGTGCTGCATGTATTGAACGTAATTAGTAATTATATAATTAAGCATGCGGAATTGCGAAAATTGGTAATCTCTGGATAATCAGTATATTATTACAATTACGCACCATTACCACCTTGCTGGTCGTGGGTTACCTTTAACTGCCTGCTTGCGATTTGCGACATCATTACTAGTCTTCATATGCACGTAGTCGCTAAATCTATCATTGTCATCAGTGAAGCAACATTTTGCGTATTCGCATATATTATATGAGCATAAAGAGGAAAATCCCAGAAGAAGCCAGTTAACCAAGTAAGTGTGCCAGTGTGCGTACATAATAATATGGCATAGGTAGTATGAGATAATAATATGGTAATAACATATTTAAGGGAAAAGAGGGCAACTATATATCTACAAATTACTTCATATGGATGACAAATCGCTGAAGAATTGGAAATGACAAACATTTTTAATATTTGGACATGATGGATGATCAAAAAATTTAGATAACAGCGATACCAAACTATAATCAATATATAGCACGTCACGCTTGCTTAAAAGTACGTATACATCGTCAGAAAAAGTGTACACCTACACGTTTGCAAAAATAGAGCCTTATCTATAAAGACATAACTAAACACCACCGTTCCTTGAAGGTATACTCAAAAACACGACAATATCATCATCATCATCATCATATCTATATGACCGTATGTGAGTGAACTGCATTTGATCATTTCTGTATTTGTCCCAATTTTGTTTGGGAAATGATTTTTCTGTACATTGTTCTTGACTTTCATTTTCATCTGCTCTTTGTATGCCCTGTTTTATTAGGTACCAGATTTAACTTGGAATAGTAAGTAATACGTAATTATAAGATTTGAAATAGTTTTTGCATTTTATAAGTATACTACACTGCTATATATAATTTAATAATTGGGACATTCATTCGGGTAAATTCTTTGGTATGTTCCTAATATCTTAACGTACAAAACTTAATAAGATATTACGATTTCTCTATTATAGATAAAATACTTGAAACAAAAATACCTATTTATGGGAATTCGATATTTGTTGAAGTGATCGTGGAAATAAATGGGCGAAGAATAGAAGATGGGTAGAGGAAGCGAAGCAAAGCAAAGGCTAAAAGTGTTAGTGGGAGAAAGCGCTAAGTTTTAAGACACAATTGCATTGGGTTTGGAGTTGGAAGAGTGTTGTTGGAAGTGATCTTGGTTGGAGTTTGGTAGGATTTCTCTACGACTTGGTGTGAGTGACTCACTTTATTTCCAAACTGCGGATAGGAAAGAGCAAGAAAACAGTGCTAGTGCTATCACAATATTAAAGATTTACAACTGCACGGAACGAAGACAGACAGTCGTGAATCGTGAAGTGATCTGGTAAGAGAGAAGTTTACAATACAAAGTTGATGAGTTCTGTCTGGTGCTGACAGATCCATTATTAATTTTGATTGAAATCATTATTTGTTTTAGTTAAAATAATAGAGCCATACTCATTCACTCTTGTGCTGGACTTTATTCATGATTTGCTGCTTGCAGTGGTTGAATCAATAAATTCCTGCTATTCCAACGAAATCAATATAAATATCCGTATATTTATAAATTGTACAGTGCGAAAGGAAACCGGAGATCATTTTCATTCTCGTTAACTTCCATTTTCAAATTTACAAGTTTTATTATTCGAAAAAAACAGTAGCAAATAAATTTCTTGGCCAAACAGGCTTTTAAATAATTTCTTGTTTAGACATTTTCAATTGACCTTCCTCAACACATCTGGCATCTGGAAAAACTCGCATGCGATTATATTTTATGTTCTAGATTTTCAAAATTTATTTTAATTATCTTTGTTGGTGATTAAAGCCAAAGAGTGTGCATTTGAGGATTTGCCCCATTATATTATTAATGGCTAAAATATTATTTTTCTAGATTTAGCAGTAAAGAAATATCGAATTATCAGACATCAGAAGATATCCTCCTCACTCACGACTTGTTTGTGAAATCTTATTGCTCGTTCGCGTTTGAAGCAGTGGACGTTTGTGCTTACACTCTACTTTTCATTTCGACATCTTCGTGATCGTAGTATCTTCAACATTCATCAACTATTCATAGAAAATCATCGGACTGTCACTATCAAGTCAATAGGAAATAATATTGTGCCATTTCGTGTATAGGGACTATGATGAGTATATTATATGAGCGAGGGACACACTATTACTATTGATTAAAGTGCTACACCGCTTCTGAATACGTAAATTGTCATTTTCCTGTGTGATATTGATACATATATTCAGTGAATAGTTTCCTCCTTGTAGATCACTGCTTAAGTTATTCCTTTTTGGTTGTGATCTAATTAAGAAGTTTTTGTGATGGTTAGAAATTGTCAATTTTTGGTATTAAGTGACTGAGTTGATTGGATTCGATTAAAAGTGTATTGGATAGTATTAAGGAAGCATAGATAGCTGCTAGCTGCTGTAAGTCATAAAAACAGTCTCATCATTTAGCATTCAAGTGATTATAATTATAATTTGTATTGTAATCTAATCATTGTGTGTGCTAGCATTTGATTAATACTAATAAGGCGAAATAATTTTCCTAGACTGAACGTTACGTGCTATTTACACCTTGATTTTTGTGTACGTGCTGAATACATCTTCTTCAGCTACTGTTTAGCTAAACTCAAAGAACATCAAGATTCGACTTTCTAGTTTCTAACATCTATTTGAGAGGTAAGTACAGAACGGAGACACTTCTTTAGATCTTTATACCATATATACAATATACATGCTAACCATAATAACAACTTCTTCCTATATAGTATCAAAAGCTACACTTATATACATTATATACACTATATACTTACACTCCGTATTAACATCACATACACAAGTATACACGATCACGAGTAGATCTGCGATCTTAAGCTGTTCGTAGCACATCTGTACATTTTCTGCTGCTAGTATAATCACAATCCATGTGTGGCATTATACATAATGCATTTATACTAGGAATTGCTATAATATGATGTGTTTTCTTATACGGACCTGCTGCCTGCAATAACACTACTACATAGTTCATATAAAGGGCCGATGGCTAATATTAAAAGTCAGCATAAGCTCTTATAATCATTTTGTTCGTAGTTTCAATTTCGATTCGACGCATATAAGTGATAAGTGTAAAACTTGCTATAACTTTTATAAACAAGTGAGGGAACTAAACATTAGAAATCCTTTATTTTCGAGAGTTAAAGTATTGTAGAAAAGGATTTCCCATTAACAACAGTAACATTTCCATTCAAAGCTTTTTTGTAACTTGGGAATCATGAAAGGAACTTAAGTTATCACCTTAAAATTTGATCGATAACGTTTCAGTCAGATGCGAATAGTAACAGTTTGCATGTATATAGCCTTTAGCTTGCAAAAATAAATTCATTTAGACATTTATTACCATGTACGATATGAATTCACTTAGAAGACAGAAGAACATTTGCCCTTTTCATCTGTTATACATATAAATAGTATAGTATACTAGTAGGTATGTTGTGTTCAAGCTAACGTTTTCCTCATGTCATACATAAAGTTCATGCTTTACTTTCCTTAGTTGATTAATAATATAACTCCAGGACTTTTACTAATAATCATATGACATGAATCATGATTCCACATGTACAATTGTTAGTGTCTGGAAAAGTATTTATGTAATTGCTACTAAAATGTTAACAATGTGGGTATTCTCATTTTTTAGAAACTTAAAGAACGATGCCACTCTTTGGAAAGTCGCAGAAAAATCCAGCAGAAGTGGTAAAAGCCCTTAAGGAAGCTGTAACAGCTCTAGAGCGAGGTGATAAGAAAGCAGAAAAAGCTCAAGAGGAAGTTTCCAAACAGCTAAGTGCAGTGAAAGGCATCCTTTTTGGATCTGCAGATACTGAGCAACAGACTGAGATTTTGGTTGCCCAACTTTCACAAGAGCTTTACAACAGTAACCTTCTGTTACTCCTCATCAATAATCTTTCTCGCATTGAGTTCGAGGTACTAATGGCTAGAAAAAATATTTTTTTATAATCTTTTTCCTTAACTATATATATAGTAAATATAGCTATTGTTAATGTAAATGTAATCCGTTTTTGTATGTTTGTTATAGGGCAAGAAAGATGTTGCCCAGATTTTCAACAATATCCTCAGGAGACACATAGGAACTCGATCTCCTACTGTGGAGTACATTTGCACCAAGCCGGAGATTCTTTTTACCCTTATTTCGGGGTATGTGAATCATGTGAATGTCGTTTCTTCTTTAAGTATCAAGTTAGCGTAAATTATAGGGAGAAATAAATAATATTATTATTTTCCTATGTTTTATAGCTATGAGCATCAGGACATAGCTCTGAATTGTGGAACAATGCTTCGGGAATGTGCACGATACGAAGCATTGGCCAAAATAGTTCTTCAATCGGAGGATTTTTACAAGTTTTTCGAATATGTTGAAGTGTCAACATTTGATATCGCCTCAGATGCCTTCTCTACCTTCAAGGAGTTATTGACGAGGCACAAACTTCTTAGTGCAGAGTTCCTGGAGGCTAACTATGACAAAGTCTTCAATCACTACCAGCAGCTGCTCAACTCAGAGAACTATGTCACGCGTCGACAGAGTCTAAAATTGTTGGGAGAGCTTCTTCTCGACCGACACAATTTCACAGTAATTAACTTTATTGAATATTTGAAATCCAACTAAAAAAGGACCTAAAATAAGGACTAGTTGTTAATGTATAATCATGGAATTTATTTTTGATTATTTTCTTCCTAGGTGATGACTCGATACATTTCCAACCCAGACAACCTAAAACTGATGATGAATATGTTGAAAGAGAAATCCCGAAACATACAATTCGAAGCCTTCCACGTTTTCAAAGTAAGGAAATTAATTGTTTTGTGAGATTTGACAGATTAACTTATACAGACAATTTAAATGGCTAAGTATGGCTTGGAATTATTTAGGTGTTTGTGGCAAACCCCAACAAACCCAAGCCCATATTGGATATTTTGCTCCGAAACCAAGAAAAACTTGTCGATTTCCTTACGAAATTTCACGAAGATCGTTCAGAAGATGAACAGTTTAACGATGAGAAAGCCTACCTCATCAAACAAATAAAAGAACTCAAGCCCATACCTGATCAGTAGCTGATAGATGGTCAATTAAATAAATAGTAATTAATATAATACATAGTAATTCAACTTGTGTATAAAAATCGAAAAGTCCTTTTAACCCGTTAAGCAACGTATCGTAAAAATCCTCTTATCTTGTATATATAAACCAGTTTCAGTAAACAATCTCTACGAACCACCCCAATTCAATACCCAGTAAGTAACGTACCTCTCAATTCAAATTGCACGGTTCTGTATTAATAAAATTTAAGTAGGCTAACTGTAAATAATAACAACAATGATGATACTATCCTATTGCAAAAGTCGTACTGATGAGAACGGTCGGTTGTATAAAATATTTTATTGGGCTATTAAGTGCCTATGTACATAAATTTTTTTTCTGTGTATATAATAGTACGTTAGTATAATATCGATAAAAATGCTTGTTAACCAAAGTAGTATCACCCTGGCTGAAATAATTAATTGCTGTGTCGCTAAAAAAAATGAATTTGTCATTGATAATGATACATTACATACAAAAATGATACAAATCTTTTCACTATCCTGATTCCAACTTTGTGCAGTATATTATGGATATGAGTAACAAACACATTTTATTAGCTATCACTTTTTTAAAACGCTATAATTATGGTTAATAATAACGGCATGTCTCCCTAATCCAACTACCAAAATCCTAATATACCAATAATTTATGATTAAAAGCGTCTCATAGTTTTATGCTTAAAAGTGGTGAAAGAGTCAGAAGAAATAGGTTAGTTTAAAAAATAAAATGCGCAATTTACAGGTTCTTTCCGCCAGTATTCATTGAGCCATTTGTTTGAATAATAACAATAGTTAATATCAGTGGGAAAGCAATAATATTCCTCGATGCTTGCAAAAATGTATACAACAACAAAATCGAAGCAACACTTTCAAACTTAACTCTGTTTTATTTATTATACCAGAAAATTTGCTTTGAAAAGAATTTAAGAAAACTATTCCATTAGTCACGTGAGAAATGTTTTAAAAATCCGTCAAAGTTTTACATTAATTGAAAGGATTATTTTGTCCAGCTTTTTCAATAAGATGCCCAACAAATACAAAAATAAACTTCATTTAGAGGTTTAAGAATGAATTCCAGAAATGTCAAGTTTTAGACGATTGTAGCAAAAATCTAAGGCATAGCGTGGTCACGGTCACTGTGAAGTTATTCTTCTCATCAGTTATTCTTTTCCTACCAACTATCTATATAAAAAACGACAATGAAATAGAAAATTAGATCTGTATTTATGTAAATGATACAATTTGAAGCAGTCGGTTAATGTCATTTAATCTTTACAGCAACGACTAAACAAAATTGAAATGGGAAAATTAGTTTATATATCAGAGATCACAAAGATGTCAATAGCCTCGCTGGTTCAATTCCAAATTTCGCCACCATGAAAGTCGACTCAACTAGCAATAAGATAAAACTCAAGATTAAAACTATCCTGTAGCAATTAAAATAATAATAATTCTGTTTATAACACATCAAAAATAAATTAACAACACAATACCTAACAGTACATAATAACATAATAGCCTATAGCCTATATAACCCTTTAACGATGTATACATGAAAAATCTTAACAAAAAGCCTTCCTTCGCCCGTTTAGCCATGAGTTCTTTTATTATTTTCTGCATTCGACAAAGGAAACAAAAAATTTGCACTTTGTTTGCAGTAGTAGAAGCAAGTAAAGAATCAAGGGCGGGTTGGCTACAGTCCAAATGGGTACTTTCGTTGCATTATTTTATTGCACCTTATTCTACGATACAAGTAAAGATTCTACGGTGGATTTATTTCATTCATTCAGATTTACTTTTACATCTGCAATGAAACTATTATTGAAAAACAAAGATTTATGCAATGATTTTAAGTAACCACCTAAAGTTGTCCTAATTTTTATCCTTTTCGGGGTTCAAGAGACAATTCAACATATTTTTCTCTTGTAAATTCAGTTCATGAAACAGAATTCCTTTCATTTTCTGTAACAGTAGACCTATGCAAAATTCAGATTTTTCTGGTTTTCGTAGAAAACTGAACTTGTCTTTATGTGTGCAATACTTAAGAAATAATTTTCTCCAGATATACAGCCTTTAAGTACTTTTAGGTACGTTGAAAAAATGACACTGGTGTATTTTGTTGTTTGTGAAGGGTATACTGTCAGTTGTCAGATCAGAATTACATGAGAATATTGTTGCAAGTGATGAATTTAATTATCTTGTGGAGTAATCCATTGTGAGAGGGAGTTGACAAAGTTTACTAACTGGGAGTGGATCGTCGCATGATGACTGTAGATGTAAATTATTGTTTTTATTACTTACTTGTAAGGCTTAATGATCCTGATAGTTGTTACCCTTTGCTGCCCCATTATTAGATGATCTATATATATTCTATTGGATCATTACCACAGGCTACCCATTCCTTATATTCTTATAATACATTTACAATTTTGCTGTAGAACTATAAGAAAAGTAAGTGTAGAGACCTTTACATACCAGTTTTCCAATAGCGATACATTGTGAAGTGAACATTTGACATATTTAAAGTAGGTTAGATACTCTTAGGCGATGTAAAACCGATTTTTAATTGTAATAATACTGTAAGAAACCGAAAAGTTAAATTGTGCTACCATAAAATAATAATTAAATAGCTATGCTATAATATGAGTTATCAAAACAGATTTTCATCTCTGATCCGATCGTACTTGGACTCAGCAGATTACTAATGATCAGTAGGAAGTATTTAATGATGGTTGTAGTAAGTATAAATACTAGACCTGACCATACTAAGGAATCGGGTAGTAATGAAAAGATATATTCCATGTAAAATACGTACTCTATTTACGTACTCCCTTACCTACTAATTTGTAGACAGTTACTTAATTGTGCTGCGGCAAATAAAATGGCATTAAATCAACATCAGCATGTAGCTGAAATCTTCGTAAAATAATGTTCGTCGAAAGTCAAGACGTATACTTGCATTGTTGCGACAAGTAAAGGCTTTAGTTTTCATCTCTTCAATTTGCAATGAAGGACTGTAATTATACTTGGTACAGGAATGACCTAATAATGTCTCGTAAAAAAGCAGAAAGTTGGATAGAACGGATTAACGGATAGAACTTATAGAAGGCGTATGAAGAGCTAGAAAAATTGAATGTCTTTTATAATTATGTCTTACTGTACTGTACTGAGTAGTATTGCGTTGTTACTTTATTGTTCAATTGGTCTTATTAGTCTTGAAGACAGAGAGTAATTAATAATTAAACAGGAAAAGAGTGGTTATTTGTTTGACACTTATTTAGAAGTAGTAGGTACATAAAACGACAGGAAATATTGATGAACTCAAGTGATCTTTACTTATACTACTTACAATTAGTGGATAGAAAACAATGAAATTGTATTATATTATAATACGCAAATGAACTAATCCTTCTAGGAATCGGGTAAATAAAAATGTGAACAAGTTCAGCATTCATGATTTTTATGAAAATTCAAGCAAATGTACTCTAAATGTGAGCCTGTTTCATCTCTACTTTGTTTATGTATGTACAATGTCTTTACGAAGAAAAGTGGATCTATAATGCTCTTATAATCGTTCAATTCACAGCCGTATCTTGCTCGGGCTAAAAATATTTATTTAGTTTCTCTACTCATTTTTAGTTGAATAATTTTAGTAGTCCACAATAATAAATTGTCCATTAATTGCATGTTTATTAATTGGCTCGTTTTCTCCAGTAGAATTGATTATTTAGCAAAATGTAAGTGCATGAAGAAATCTTTGGTTAAAAACAGTGTTAAAAAATCCGTGAACTGAAATATTAATGTCATTGTTCTTATACTTTTAAATTAAAAAGATAATTGTGGTTAATGATTTCCCGATGATTATTGTAATGGTAAAAAATGATGTTAATGTTATGAATCAACTCAAATGGAGTGCAGTAGAAGACTTACTAGTTTAGTATGAAGAAATAAAAGTAAATCGTACAAGTTATAAGATTTTCCATTTTCCTTTATTTCATTTCCATAATTGAATTCCATTTCTTAGGCTAAGCTATAAATTATTTTATTTCAACAGTAAGTATGTCGTTTTATTAATGCACATGTAAGCTGAGACTGATCATGATCTCTTGGATGAGTGAAGAACCATATTAATTATAATTACACGAAGAAAAGTCAGGAATATTTTAACAGTCCGATATTACCATACACACACGTTACGTAACTTTAAAGTTTATTGAATACAGATAAATATTTTTAAGTTTTATTTAGATGACAATTAAATGTCTATGCAGGGCCTTGACTTTTTTATACTAATAAATAACTCGTGCAGTTCTTGAGACATTTACTAATACACTGCGTAAGTGAAGAATAATGATAGATGAGAAAAGACTAGAAATCGTAAAGATATCAACCCTTAATAATTTTGCAGTAGCTAGTAGCTGTTAATACAAACTCAACAGCCGTAACACTAATTCATATTTTAAGTTAAGTGAACTTACATTTTAATTACATTAGTCCTCAGGACTCCTTATAGCAATTTATTATCATGCGATTATTTCATGCATTTTACGCTAAAAGAAACCTAGAGTTTAGTAAAATGTCAACATAATAGATAATTAATTTATAACCCTCAAACAATTTAATTTCAAAGGAGCTTCACAAGATTAACAGTTAATAATAGGAGAACATAACGTATGATAAAGATTTTCATTGATTCATTACTTACTCCATTTTGCACAATGGATTACTGTACACAATTTTCAAGGGATGATTTCAGATGTGATTTTATAAGACACGTGCTAATTTAATTATCTGTTACTAGTAATTAGTAATTAGTAGAGATACTATTGCCAATTGCACAACAGTAAAATCTCACGGAGCAACATTCTACGAATTGTTACTAACAACTGATTGTAAGAGGTGCGCTGATTTTAGTTCCGACGGTTATACATGACGAG
Organism: Tomocerus nigrus; assembly: GCA_019776505.1. NCBI lineage: Eukaryota > Metazoa > Arthropoda > Collembola > Entomobryomorpha > Tomoceridae > Tomocerus > Tomocerus nigrus. Next base: position 12,127 of record JABASI010005339.1, read on the forward strand.
TTCTTCTCTTTCTTTTCCACAATTAATAGTTACACATATTTCTTAAACATTTTGCAATTACACCTCCTATTTCTACCCGCCGTGAAGAAGTTCGGGTAGAAGTAGAGGCTGAGGGTCAGACAATCGTATTCCATAGATCCGAAGTGAAACCGCTTACATCCTTAAGATCAGGGTGCTCACTAAGTCCTACAAATAATCATAATATTTGCCGTGTTTACATTAGCAGAACTAAAATTAAATACCTGACTTTGATTTCCCTAAAAATTCCTAAAATCCGCTTACCGAGAATCTCCAAAAACTGTGGGATCGATTGTGCCGTCAGAAGCTTTTGCTGGTAC
>JABASI010005340.1:0-12463 GCA_019776505.1 Tomocerus nigrus
AGCCTGCGATATTAGTAACTGATAACATTTCTCATCCGTAGAAAATTAACCGAAGTTAAGGTAGAATTATACTGTAATGTTGCATATTTTTCATGATTATAGAACACGGACACGTCGAAATTCCTGTCATATGACTACAGCATGATTTTATTGTGCTTAATTGAATATATTTCATTATAGTAATGCTATTTGCACTGTAAAGTTTAGATATGAACAACCTGCTAACAATAAGTTATTGTATTTTGCATTTAATTCTGTAAGAAATGTTGCACATGGAACTTATAAATGATGGCAGTTAATCTGCAGAGAATTTACATAAAAACATAATGCACTCAATGTACTTCATACATAATGAATTGTGTACATTAAGCACAAAGCATATTATCCAATCTAAATAAATATTTTAAGTATATAGGCATGACATGCCTTACATTACATGCTGCGATATAATGCACAACACTTGCACTTCACAGACTCATTATTATGTACTTTTACCTATTTACTTCTGCAACCGAAGAAATAATAGGAAAAAAACAGATTCTTGTTAGTAGCAACCTCTAAATATTGGTGTTCCTAAACTTCTTGTTAACATGAGATTCTAGCATTGTAAATTTGTTTGTTTACCAAATAATAACAAGATGGTTTAGTTACTTTTGTCATGTTATGCCTTCTAATAGAATGTAAAGATAGACATCGATGACGTTGATAAATACAACTTGTTTGGAAACCCAATTGCAATTGCAAATCGTAATTTGCGTGCACCTGCACCATAATGCGACTTGTGTGGATATAAAAATAAATTGTTAGTTAATAATTGTAGTATTTTCAGAATGGTGGTGCCTACAGCCCTTTTATTACGCTTCATTATAAAACTATTTTTGCATTTTCTTTTAAATTTGACTGTTACACAGTGAATTTCTGATCCACGGGAATCTTCTTCAATCAAATCATTAAGTAGGAGATTACAAGATGACAAGGAGATAAACAGCAGGATCCCGATTGATGAAAAATGATGATTATTTGCAGAAAGTGAGCGATAGAATTGTATATTTCTTCGTAATTATAAAGCTGAAATTATATATATACTACAACGCAACGGCTATGGATAAAGGTATGCAGTAGATTAAATAGCAACTCTTTGGCTGACCTGATCAGAACAAACTCCGCTGTCGCGTATTTTAAGTTTTACAGCTCATAAAACAAGTTTTCATTGCATAACCTCAAAATTAAGTGCTTGTATTGGTAATCAGAGAGACTTTTAAGGGAATTCAATTAATTTCTCATTTTAAATGAGCAACAGGCGATTTAATTCATGTAAATATTATTACACTTGAATATTTTTGCATCGCTTATTACGTGGAGTAGCTAAATAGCCACACTGCTACTTCTCCTGAATTCTGAATAAAAATCATTATCATCAAATCATCATAATATTGATGCTATAAACATTGAATGTTAACAATTAGGAGATATATTTGAATGCTCATTTGCTTAGAGTGAATGAAACTTGTTGTGCGCACAAATCTATACAAAAACTCGTGTTTTTATGAACATAGTTTTGCAGTTACTATCCAAAACTTATTCGCTAATATGATATCAAACCGGATCTTCATGTATTTAGTAGGTACTTATTGAACAAAATTACCAACATCGAAAGTTTTGTTTTTAACTCATTCATAATTATTTCCAATGAGCATTATCAAAGCAAGCGAGGGATCCAATTTCCTACGAATATGAAGGTTGGAATTAATTTCAATTAGCAATAATAATATTGTGAATTGTGTATATAAAAGCAAGTTTGTGGCATGTAGGTTTGCTCATCGAATCATTAAGTAACATTGAAAAGATTTTGCATATTTAACACAATTCCGAGCAGACCAGAATGTTCACTTTTCATTTTTGCTGTAATTTTGTAGCTACTTGTTTTACTATATTGGACTACATGACAATGTGCCGATATAGTAAACTAAAGGGCATGGACATTGTGGCAAAAATTCTGCTAAAGGGTAAATGCATCGAATACAAATGACGTGGCAGTAGCTTGTTTTGACATAATGGAAGTGTAATTAGTGTAATGAGTTCTTTCATGAGTGAAGTCAAAGCAAAACGTGGTGTTCAATGGACAGGCTAACACTAATCTTAAACGCTAAGCGCAAGCTCGTCTAGTAACGTCTGCCCGAAAAACACTTAACTAAAGTTTTGTAGGTCATTGCAATTCAGTAGATTTTCAGAATGTTTGTACGATATTAGAAGTATAGTTTATAAAGTCATGTCGGTAAATCATTTTATAAATGCATACGCATCACACTTGCTATATAAATCAGCCTTTCGTTCTATACACTCACTGCTGCATTTAGATGAGTTAGCAGATGAAACGCATCTCTAACAAACAAAGATGTTCTCTCTCCTGTTCTTCATTGTCTGTATAGAGACCGAAGAGATCACGCACGCTAGCCGAGGTAAATTAAAATATAATTATGTAATTGCTTCAAAGCGAAGAACAATTGACACGACATGAACAAAGCAAAGCAGAACGAAACAATCAGTCGGTACAGACTATTTATCTGATATATCATTGTTACTATATACTATAGCTATTAGAATTCATAATGAATGATGAGTAGGTATGTATCTTATGCTAATGGTATAAACAGATATTACATGCTCATATCTGATAATAACATGAATGATAGGTACACTATTTGTTTTCAAGTTTTCTGTCAGACGCTGTTTGGAATGGCGAGTGCTCTGACCTCGTCAGATGGAAATAACATATGACTGATTATCATACTTTACGGTAAATGATGAAACATTGTGTAATGTCAGAAGGTAAGGTTTATAAGGTCAAACCCGTATGTATCGATACTTAATGTTTTGCTTCTTCTATGTAAACTGATTTAATTGTAAACTACACGTTACTACTACTTATGTTTAATACTACGTAGTAAACGTCTTCTTATACCTATGTATAATTACAGAAGAAAAATCCTCTCATGGCTTGTCCTTTTCCCCTTTTCATTTCGTGTTTTATTTTTTCATTCATTTGTGAAAAAATTATCTTTGCACTAACCTCTTATGCTCATGATACGTTATGTACATCTTTACAATATTAAATTAGTATGAGTAATGGTTCTTGAGACTACAAATGTCTTAATGTATTTTGAAAGTCATTTTATTAATCCTTAGCAGTTATATCATCGCCATGCTAAATGAATCCTGTCGATAAATAATAAAGATAGTAGGTAACAATGATTAATTCATTTTGATTAATTGCGAGAATAGTCTATTTAGTATGTTAGTCATTAAAAGTGGGATGTAACGCTCCGGTTGATTTTTTTTTCGTTGACTATTTATTTACTTGTACTTAGCCGACTGGCCTTATTGATTTGTAAAAATGCATGAAAAAATGTGATTTAAAGATTCTTTACATCTTATGTGATGTACTGGTTATCGATTTATCGCATGCAAAGGCTTTCAAAAAAAATGTGTCTCCGAAGATAACTATAGCCGTTCTATCACAATTGTAGCCAATACACTTTGGTTTAAGTTGATTGGGGCTTGTCTCTTCGGCTTCACATCTATTTATCGACGTCGTGCACACATGTGTCATGACATGACATGACTTGAAGTACTTGATTGCAAGGTTTTTTACGTAATGTAATATACAAATTCTTTTATTCAATCGAAAATAGGATATACAAATGCTAACATTCATCATACCACTATCCTGTTGCTATAAAAATATAGCATGAAAACATATGATGAAGATATTATAATGTAAATATACTGTGTCAGTGGAGGAGCAATATATATTGAAAATGCAATATAAACATTGCCAATATTCTTATATAGAAAATGAGTAAATTAAATAATGAGCAAATTGCGAGGATATAGTCAATAGAGTGTCTCTTTAATGGAGTCATTTATCCATAAGTCTATTAATTCTACAATTGGCTGTCCAATACTTCAATAGTAAACAGCACTAGAAGACCTTTGACGTTTCATCAAGATAATTTCAATTTGGTAGGTCTCCATTAATTTCATTTGATACACTGCGGCATTTTTTCTAAAGAAAACTGTTCAGAATACAAAACACTTTTCCAAATAGCATGCTTGTAAGTACACTGGGCTCTACCGATAACAAGTAGTAGAAAGCAAAACGTATTAAGGTAGAATGTAATAATTTGGCATTTTGTACCTAATTTGTCCATTTCATGTTTTGCAGATAGAATATCAAAACTGACAGACAAAACAAAACATTTACACATACGGTAGTTAGTTGCTTGAGTTGGTACACAGAAATGCATTTTTTCATTCATGCCTTGTAATTTATTAGCCCAAGTTGGTCGTTATTGGCGAGAAATAAATTATCATCATCCTATCATTCAACCTACCATCATGAATTCATGGAGTTTACACCACAAAGTAGAGGAATCAACTCCTTTTTGGAATTTAACCTGTTCTCGAAATTAAGTATATAAAGTAGCCATTGTAATATCACATTATACAAGTGCATTATAGTTTTATGCATGGTAAGGTATTTATTTGGGAATATTATAATTATATGCGGATAATATAGGTAAACATGGATAGTACATACTTAGTCGTATTTACATAAAAGAAGAGTACGATTACATCGAGCCAATTAAATAAGCAAGATTAGTGTTAATTCTTGACAAGACTAATTGTGCGGATGGTTTCTCGCGCACAAAGACAAATTAAATCGTCAGGTTAATTTAGACAGATCAGAGATCAAATCTTTTACCTTTGACAATCCTTGAGTAGACAGTCAAAAGATGATAAAACATCATTTTCAATGTAGAACTTTTTTAAAAGATTTCTATAGAGTTGGCTCTGCCTCCCAATTAATTTAGTCAGGTAACACTTTTTAACAGTTTCAGTAATATAAACAGTCGATTCACTGTTACAAAAGTTTGTACTTGATGTTCAAGATAATTTTCTTCATGTTTTAATTTCTATCGTACAATAAAAAATATATACCTATACATATGTAATAGTCATAGTGTAAATTACACGAAACAAAAAGTGTGTGCACTTTGTATGTACATTATGATGTGGTATCATCAGTTGTGTAATTTTATACTCAACTGAATAATAAGTCTATGAATTCATAAGAGTTCCTTTATTTGTGAGCATCTTATTCCAATATAAATACTTATAAAGCAAAGTGGACAGGGCACTAAAGAATTAATAAAATTGCAAAATGAATTACGTAGACCATGACATGACATCGCAAAATCTCTATTTGGAAATCCTAAAACAAATTGTGGGAAAGGTGGTGATATTTATATTAGTGACATGATCTCAGTAAGCATTTTCACTTTTGTTTCAACCTGAACCAACATGATATGCATCTTCATGCTGTAAAGTTGCTACCAAACGTAAATGTTCGTGGGTTGGGTTTGTGTTTTATTCTGGTGAGAAGTTGTTAAATTACCCACCTACGCATCTACTGTACCATGGATCATAATAATATTACATTTCCCGACAAATCTAGCCTCCAATGCAAGCAATAATAATATTATTTCAATAATGATGTGAATTTCAATTTCAATTCAACTCATTATCATTAGATATTGGGCAAATAGTAGATAAAGAAGATTGTCTCCACCTTTTCACTGTTTTATTATTCTTAATGAATCTACTGTATTTGGGAAGGAATGGGGATTTGGACACAGAGAGCTCATCTTTGTACATGTGTGTAATTTTATTATGTCAGTGTAAAAAAGAATAAAAAGATGCAACTGCGTATCTATCGTACGTTTATGTTGATTTCACTCACAAAGTAGTGATATGAAAATTAAGGTTGAAAATAATTGTTAATTGTGCTCTAATTAACCAAGTGACCACCAAGGTAATGTTTCATCTTCATGAAATAGTAGTATCTTATTTACTATAAAGTACAGCATTAATTTGGTTGGGTTATTTTGTAATTCATGTAGATTTGCTTACATTTCTCTGCTCAAGGGTAGTCTTTAATTATGTAGGTACATCGTACATTGCTTGAAATTACGAAGCAATAAAGAACGCCGAACAGTGATAACCTGATAACGAAAAGGCCTTTAACTCTGATTAAATGATGGTTTGAGTTTTAATTTTACAAAAGGATTTCACATAATTTATACTCTGTATAATTTATCTGATGCACCAGTAACGCTTGTACTTATTTCTTGACGTGTCTTAAGCACATGAAATAATGGAAACGTTGCACATGCATTTGCTATTGAAAAATGCATTGTGTAAAATGCATTGTATTTAAAATAACAATTGCTTTTCTGCACACATAATAATATGGACAAGATTTTTGCTCTTTTCATCTCATACCTCTTCTATCTTTCTATGTGTAATATCTCAAGAAAAATTAATAGGTAGATGTAGTGTGTGTTTTACTATGTACATAGGATATTGGTTGTTTTTGGCCAAGTGTCATCTTTTATTGTGCATATAGTTTCAATCGCGCGTTATTATTGTAGGTAGGAGGTGGATTTCTGTGTACACTTAGCAAGCAACTACTACCATCGTTCATAATTGCCAGCTTGGATCTGTAATGCGATATAACCCACCTGCATCTTTATTGAAGTCTAGGCCATAAATAATCCATTAATTGCAGTAATATTCAATGTCATAGCCGTAAAGAGTAAAGATAATAACCGCTCCTGTTTGCTGCTACTAGTACACTAGAGAGACATAATGTCAAATCAAGTCAACTACTTTAAAGAGTAAATTGCCTACTGACGCTCTACAGTTTTACAGCAGACAGGACCAATCAACCAACCTACCTGTCGTTTACCAGATAATGATATAATGTACATATCCTATTACTTTGTATTACAATATTATTACACTATTATTAAAATGGGATAACATAACAAGAAGGATCATGGGATTTTGATGTTCTTTTTAATATTCAATGGTAATGATGTGTACGAGCCAAATTCAAGAGATGAGCTGACCTATGCTGCGATTAACACAATAAATGAACACATTGTGTTTATTATACACTGTTCTTACAGTATGATGACCGACCGAGTCTCTCGAGACCATAGGTAGGTACTTATAATATCTCTACCACTCAACCAAATGCAAACGCTCAACAGTTTCCAATTCCAGTTCATCTAGTTTTATAATTATGCTTGCATAGAGCTTTGTTGCACATTGCAGTTATTATTCGTATTACAATGCGTATCATCTCACTTGCAATCTTAATTTTGCATTTTCTTTGAAAACAGGCCAGAACAGCTCAGAATTAATGGCAATAAAGTATCATTTTTGACCTGTGAGTTTGTAGGGGCACAATTATTATTAGACATTCGTTATCTTTTTTCTTGTATCCAATAGTTGTATCCAATACAGTTTGAGTTATATCCAATGTTGCTCGTTTATAATAGTTTTATTGTATACCAGTCTGTGTATGCATGCTCTCAAAATCAACAGATATTATATCTTATTTAAGTAGTATGGTCACATTATGGAAACAGTACTTTAAACATTTCATTCAACAAAGAAGATTCATTGTCAGTTTAATATATATGCAAATTTTAGCATATAAATAACAATGTAGTTCAAAAGCAAATGTGAAATGCAAGTGCAGATTGCTGTACACTCATAGATAATGGTTTACGATGGATACTCCCTCTTCAGACAATCATAATATGGAGGAGTTTCAATATCAATCTTCTTACAATCGGAGTACCTCAATATTTTAAATGTGCACAGACAAATACAGGCTCCCTGTTATGTCAAGTCGACATCACACTTAAAACGTTGAACACCTTTTTAGTGTCTATAAACAACTCATCGGACCACCTCGGATTTTACATTCAGTCATAATCTCATAATATCAACCATAGTATGCACTTTTACTTGTTGCAAAATTTCTTTTGGTATACACTTATATGTCTGCGTTTACTAGCGAGATTTAAAAACATAAGATTATATAACCCTAAATAATTTTGTACTCGAAATAGGTACTTTCCCATTGCTAACCAATTACTAATAAGAATAACAGTAATTCATTGTAAGATTGTAACCTAATAAGTACCAAAATTATACACTGAATTCAAGATATGTTATGCATAAGTCTATGTTTTCGTTTGTGTTTCATCACTGAAATGAGGGAGTACGCCTGTAATATTTTCGGACAGAGTTCAGTGAAAATATTTTGTCTAAAACAATCACATATCAATAACTTATGTTGGAATGAAATTGAAATTGTTATAGATATGAGTACCTGTACGCTTTAGAGGGTACCACCATGTGCCACTCAAGGTACTTATGACTAGGTAGGTAGGTAGTTCTATACGTATGTTCATTATGTAGCAGACAACAAATAGCCCACTATTCTTTATAAAAAAGAAAGCATTAGAGTATAATTGGATGCTATTACGAAAATGGTTTTCAAGATGAGCTTGTTTAGAGCGTCAGTTAGTGTGGGCTAACAAAAGAATCAGTGTTTTAGATGAAGACATAAATTATTCTTCAGTTACATTATCCAAGTGATGTCACTTTAACAATCCCAACTTCTCCGCTAACAAGCAATCATGTTTTTCCATTATCTTAATGTAGCAACATATTAGACTTAGGGCACAGCTATAAATATGCATAATTCCTTCTTGATGCCTTGGAATTCTGAAATTTATGGGTCAGCAATACCATCTTCAAATGAAATATATTTATTGTGCAGTACATACTGTTACCTTTATGCTATATGGTTCCCCAGATTAAAATTAAAATACTAAGCAGATAATAATATAACCCTGCACCCAAGATATAATGTCTGCACAATATAGTCCTACAAACTACCCTATAGAACATTGTTCTGTTCAAGACAACACGTAAATCATTATGCTAAGCGTAATTACTTCGGTCAAAACCTATCACAATAAGTTGCAACTGAAATGTGACTTATAATCATAGCCTAATGTTCACAAATAATCAGAGATATGGAAAGTAATTGCTTTACGTACATTCTACGATTGTGCATAAGGAGGAGTTAGCTTGGCATGCCTACCCTAACCTAGTAATTAAAATGCATATTGAAATAACGGTTGTTTTCTTGACATTAAATGCTTTAGCTTTGCTCAAGTATATTTAGTGGTCAGAGAATGAGAGGAAATTATGCAAATCTTTTGAATATCGACCACCATTTTGACAAATATTGAGTCGAGTAAGTGAGGACATTTAATTGCTCTGTAATTTATAACTCAATACAAATAATTTATCTGTGAACGTAAAGTAATTAGTTATTCGAGATGTACGGACATGCAAATTCCGACATCTGTGTTTAAATTAACTACGAAGACACAAGAGCCACTACTTAATGGTTTTGGGATGTATGATTACATGTAGATCTTGTAAGTTGTTCGTACTACAGATAAATTGCCCAACATAAATAACCACAAACAAGTACAATTTTTCAAATAGTGAATGATTAAATGCTGTGTGTATTTATGTACCATGGCCAATGGCCATGATCTGGGAGAATGCCCCTCATGAGTTTTAGGCATTATATATCTACGTTCTTATGCAGCATGTAAGGATAACCCTTTGTCAACAGATAATTAAAACAAATGAAAGTAAATGTATATGAAAACTTATTTTACAGTGTCTGTACTGCATTGTTTTGATAATGAAAAATATGGAAGCGTAATGTGTTAGGAAAGTAAATAAATAGTTATTAGTCTTCATTTATGGAAATGGAAGTACAAAATAAAATTAAGCAACGAGTCTCATAATTCAAAAATTAGCACCGCCAAGTGAAATACTAGTAAATTATTTGAGACAGTAATAAAACATCGTGTGGGTAGATTTGTAAGAAAATGAAAATTAACATGAATTAGCATTTTAAAAGCCATCATGATCTGAAATAAAGGATCACCAACAGAATGAATCACTTAACCTTTCCAAAGAAATAGACTAATGAATTTTCTTGCGAAATCCAACTGTTATTTACAAATTATGATAAATACTATTCAACGTTTCATGTTGAAAAGACTTTAAAAGTGATGTGACATTAATATGAATATCCATTATCACCAATATGCAAACTTTCTTAAAACGAGCGGAATAAAATGAAGGTGAACTAAAAAGTTTATTATCCAGTTTTCTGAGAAGTCTAGGTAGTTTGCTATGCTTTTGTTTTATATTTTATTAGTATAAAGTTCTGCACGATTTTAGTGTAAATAAATCAATTGGAAAAGTAGAGCCCAAGTAAACAGAATACATTACCCCTGATATCCTATGTAAATATTTATGCATGGGTACAACAAGTGCATGCGACAGGAGATGTGATAGTGTGATATTTCTACAGTAGGCCCAGAAAAGACCAATATTAATATTAGGTATATCAGTAACAATAGAAATTCACCCTTGGCTCGCTTATTTGTTTTTCGTTGATGCTGATAGCTAATAAAAAGAAGAGGAGTGACACTACATAAGTTATTGCAACTTTGGTAATGATGATGGTCAATACTGTGACTGTATCTACACGCTTCACTCTTCACTGATCTTCTAATCTAATCGAATTCTAATTAAGAACGTTGCTAAACCTGTTGCGCTACGTTACTACTACACTAAACTACAAAGATCACGCTTCACCAGCTTCGAAAAACAAATGAAAAGAAAAGACGACAGATGTGAATGAGTTTGAAAGATGATTCAGCTCATTAATTTCATTCAATTCATTTCATTTGATTTCCTTTCCATGTGATGATATGCTGTACAGTAAGCATTGCCCAATGCTACCAATTAAACGTAATGTATTAAACAAATACAAATATGTACAATCGTCTTAAAAGCACTAACTGCTCATTCACAGTCTCAAGTACACTACGAGTATTATCAAAAAACATACAAATCCTAGTTGCTCAAGTTTATTGCACACATTTGTAGTTTGTAGTTTGTGCGTAAGTAAAAACGAAAGGATTTTGCTTGCAAATAAAGTACTTTTCCATCAGTAGGTATCATAAAATGTTAATTTATTTGTTTATAAGTTTCTGTATCAATAGGCACTCATGGACACATTACATATTACTTACCTACTAACTGGTTATTTACATTTTTTCTCATTTATATTTTAACCAAGTAATAGTAATAATACGTGCTTTACATTTATCTTGCTAATCTTGCAACAGTTCCAAATTGCGATATCGTTAATACAATATTGATAACTTTGAGTAAAGTCATTTTAATGATTTTTCAATACTTGCTCTTGCACATTAAATCTTGCAAAGAAGGATAATAATGCTGATGTTCAATTTCGTAAATAAAACAATGATAAAAGTAAAATAGTGTTTTAGGGTAAATTGATGATTACAGATAAGAAAAAATCAATAAAGATACCTTTGCAAAATGATAAGATCAGTATAAATGTAGTGTTTAGTTTGAGTTTTCTTTTACTTTACATTTTAATTGCATCTGTCTGCTCTTACGTGCATTTAATTAAAATAATTTCCATTATTCTGTTCCACGTAAATAAATATTTACTATGAATACGGTTTGGGAGAATTTAAAGAGCAATTTCCACATGATGAAATAAGTAGATTCGGAATTTAAAAAATAATTCTTTAACTTCGATACATAGTACGAGTACCTAATGTACCTTCAGTATTACACATAAACATAATATAATATTTACTGCATTAAGCAGCGCAGCGCAGTAACTAGAAACAATAGAAATGTTTCTGAAAAAAGTATGATCAATAACCCGGCTACTCTAGTGCGTATATTTTCCATATATTTTTCACGATAGTATTTAATGGTTGGCTTTTCATTACCCAATTACCCTTGGTTATCCATAAATCTGGTTGCGCTTATTTTTATTCTATTTTCTATTTACCACGGTTTACATGCATCTATACTAATTTCACATCTGATGTTATTGTCATTACGTTTATTTAAAGATGACTTTTTGAGGTAATATTCTTATTAGAGGTTAATAAATAGCTTTCATTTATTGTAAGTCTTACGTTTTATTGGTCTTTGCAATGAAATGGAATTGCAAACAATCGTTGTAAGGAAATGGTTCCACAACAGTTTTAGTAGTTTGTTTTATTATCGAAGGAGTCACGTATTGGTTATAAATAAGCAATGTTAGTAATGTATATGACCAGACCAGACCAGACTGATCAGGCAAATTCAAATGTAAAATACTTTCTGTTGTACAATACCTATTATCTATTATCTCTGATCGTTAAGCTATAAAACTCCACGGACACGTTAAAGTGATGCCGCAAATCGTAAATATTCCTATTACCTAGTTCAACATTTTAATGGAAAATGTTTTACATTGCAAGCATACATCATGTTTATTACTAGTGGGTTTAGCCACTAGTCTTAAGGACGAAGACGATAACGGACGATCGCATGTCAACTACCCCTTATAACCATAGTGAGTACAAAGATACATTAGTGAGTACAAAAATACATAGAAAATTGAAACGGG
>JABASI010005341.1:0-12462 GCA_019776505.1 Tomocerus nigrus
CATGTAAACGTACACTCTCTCGCCCTGTTGTTATTCATCGCAGTATGTAGCAACTTCAGCCAAGTCGAGCCTTAAAAGGAGAGCAACTATCCTGAACTCTGGACTGGGACTGGAGGGTCTGCTGGAGCTTACATTTAACGATTTTCAGCTACGGAACTTTGGCCCCTACAAAATCTAGGAATTTTTGGCGGAAATACTTGCAAATGATTTTTAAGTCTACTGAAGTCTCTTTAGGATACTGAAGCCTTGCGGCCCTTCAGACTCCATAAAGAGTGTCTGCTGACGACCCGAAGTTGTTACTTTATTCCGTTATTATTATAATACGTCTAATGTCACAATTTCTTACCTAACGTTACCAAACTTTCCTCAAAAATCGCACCTTATATTAACTAGGGTACCCCGTGCCCGGAATTCAAAAGTAATTGTTTTTGAGTGGAAAGGCAGTTGCCGATAACTTCAAACGAGAAATCTTAGCGTTGGGTGCAAAATTGCGACCTGTGCACGGTTTTTGCTACTACATTACATTGGGTTGAGTATTCTTCCAATGCCCATTGGTAGTTATTCTTTAAAAAGCAGACAATAAAACCGTAGGCAGTAAGTGCGGGGTACGGCGCGGCGGTACGAGTGTACGAGTACGGTACATTGTGATAGTTTATAGTGTGTGTGTAGCAGCAGCACAGTACAGTATTGCTGATATGCAGCTGATATGTATAAGATTGACATTTGGTGGGTGGTAAATGGTATAGAATGTACCAGAAAGGAAGATAATAACAACAGTGGCCACGACATTTTAGACTCATAAAATATCAAAATGAACTCACGTCGTAAGTCGTAACGTAACTACGAATAGTACGAATAACAAAACAAGTCACAAACCTGCGTACCTGGTGGCTGGTGCAGTGTACCTGATCTGATAGTGTATCGTTTCAAAATACATTACATTGCGTTGCAACGGCTTTCGTTGGTCATTTGTAGACAAAGATAACCAAATAGCTTTGATTGGAAAATAGATAGTTGCCCTTAAATCCTATTGGTATCGTCGGCTTACTCGTCCACAGATTTGCATATTTACGAGTTTGGAGTAAGCAGGTGAGTGAGTACCGTACGACTGTAGGAGTAGGACTACAAGATACCCATGCCATGAATTGAGATTTCCATACTCCCTCCTTTCCTCCCCCACTAAACATTTGTATTTTAAGTCAACAAAAAACAAGCACAACAAAACAAGTGCAACAACAACAGAAAACTAAGTAACCAAATCGCATGCTTTACAATGACAATAAGAAATACAAGTAAAACACATATTATAAATATATAGGTGCATAAAGAAATGTAATTATATTCATCATAATAATTACATACCTACCTAATCTAATTATCCTGTTATACGGGGAAAAATTACCTGTCATTTGTTTTTCAATAGGTAAGGTTATCAGAGTGGTATATGCGGTGCTTTTGAAGCTTCTACTTACAAGGTAACATTTTGATGGAATATAAACACCACCAGACATGGCACTTGGCAGACTTGGTACCCACCTTTGTTCATCGTCGATATATTTGGAGATCAATTTTAACAATTTTTGGGTGTCTTTTTTAATAATGTGACTATTGAATTTCCCTAAGTATATCGCACTGATAATTTCTGTCGAAATTTTTATGTGGGAAACAAAATGGATGACATTAGTTTAATTATTCCAGAAAATTGTTAATATTAAACATCAAAGTAATATTAAGAAAATTATTCATAATTGGTGAAGGTTTGTAATTATAAATTAAGAGATGTTATATAATGCGGCTATTTAATTTTGTCATATGGTCGAAATAAGCATGACTGATTTAGTTGGAATTGTATGTGATTATAATTTATTTGTCAAAACGTCACCTTGTTGGATATGTGTGTACAGGCTACGGAGTGTACTAGTGAAGTAAATGTACCGTATAGTGTGGTACTCTGGTACTCATGAATGTGAAGGAACTCATAAAATTATGTTCCAAGATGTAAAAAGCATAATATTATTATTATGTTGATGCCATATCTATCAATGTTTAAACAATTGTATGTAACTCTTAATGCTAACGCACTTCTGTCAGTTTAAAAAAAGCTTAAGATAAAGTCAGTGTTTGTTTGCCAAGTGACAGTACTTAACGGACGGACGCTACAGTTAACTAGGTATCTAACTAATTCTATGGTCGTTTTTGGAAGTCTTGTCTAGTAGATTGTCGTTGTAAATTTCTGTAAGATTATCAGCAATTCTTGCTTTTCAAGTTCAAAATAAGTCGTATTTATTTCGAAAATGAACATTAAGGCCAGGAACTGTGTAATGATTATATTTTTAATGCTCGTGACTGAAATGGAAGTAATCAACGGAGAGTGCAAATGCGTTCGTGCTCTCAAGAGCAAATATTGCTGTGAGATATATCGGGGTTTTTGTTGCGAGTGAGTCAACCTTAATATTCTTCAGAATTTCACAAAACTTTTGAATTGCTTTGTAAATTCTAACGTTTTAAGCTTTAATATTGAAATTCTATTGCTCTGCACTCTTCGAATAAAACAATTTTTCAGAAAATGTAGCATGTACTGATGTACTAATAACAATAAATGAAGCATCGCATTCTTTTAACTACTGCCAACTGAATATTTGCAAATCTTTTACTAAAGATTACAATGAAAATGTGGAGGAAATTTTTAATTTAAAAATAACACTTGAATGCTATGTAATAGGTTTCCGCGAAATAATCTATGGAAGGACATGCCAACCGGTATTTCCAAAACTGCCAACCTGTCTACCACTAATGCGGAACCAGAATCTATTTCCATGTTAGACAAAATTGTTATGGCAGCCACAAGGGTTAATTAAAAGATGCACTATTTATCGTCGGTACAACTTTAGAATAACACACCACCAATTGGGAATAATGGTATGATATGGAGCTTTATCTCAACATGTTAAAGGTTGAATATTCGCTGATATAGTTAAAATAGTTAAATATATTTTGTTATTATGATACATCTAAATATGTGTTAAATATTTTTGTATGCGGTCGTATCGAAGTAAGTAGGTAATGTCTCTAGTATGTACTTCAGCAACCGACTATAATAAAGGAAAATTGCATCTGGACTGTTGTATTATATTATATTATATTATATTTGAAAAATAAAATGGGGTAATTCTTTTTGGCTCTAATGATTATCAATTGTAATTACTTTAGTTATTATTAGAGATATGGTTAAATCTCTAAATCATGTGTCGCTAATCCTGCCGTTGATTTAATCTATAAATAAGGCTATCATTAATACAATTTAATAATTAAAAATAGGATAGGATGCAAAAAATCGATCATTAACACTGCCATTATAAAAATGTATAACATGATGTTTTATTGACTTTGTGATAACGAGTAGTAAGAATTTGCTACACGCAACTAGTACACAATATACGAAATAGTTTCAAGGATGACATAAATATTTGGGTGTAATGAAGGCAACCTTTAAATAATTTGATTATGATGTGTCTCAGGAAGAAACTTCTTGAATGTTGGAAGACTCTACGGACTGTGAAAGACTTTTGTCCACTTTTACATCAAATCCAACAATATTGCTAAGTTTGTTTATTTGGCTAGAGTCCATTTTCACTTTAGAGTACACTTCCTGAGCGAGATCTACCACTTCAGGGAATCCTGAATCACTGAGGTATTGAATGCAGAGCTGAAATTCAAAACACATATTCTGTTTAAATATTTCAAAAACAATTCCAGCAAATAAAGATCACAAACTTTTTCTGAAACCTCAGATCTCAAACTGAGATTTGAGAAGAAGATTTTTTACATAAAAACGGCTACAAGGCTACATTAACCATAAAAGACGATCTGTAGACTTCACTAATTTTTTAATATACCGTACCAGGCACATAGGCGTACTCTGACGTAGAATAGCTTCTTTTAGAAATATTTGCAAAGACTCCAAATTAGGAATGCCAACTACATCGTGTGACGATCTCGCCAGTCTCTTCATTATTTCTTCTGCACGCTCAAATTGTTCGGCTTTAACTTGAATTGTGAGTAAATCTCCTAGCATTTTGCCATTCCAGTTTACGGTTCTAGGTTTGTCCTCATCCCAATTTTCTATGATTTCCCATATTCTCCAACTGATCTCATTGAAGGTTCTAGACAAATGTAAGAAGTCCGAGTCTGCAGGTTCCGGAAAATTGGCACACATTGCTTGAAGTATTAGAGAAAGTAGATTTTCTCTATTTGTGTGGTCAAAAATAACCATATCGGACCATAGTTGCTCCAAGTAATTAATAGCTCCATTTAAATGCAACGCACTTAAAATTTCCTACACATTTTAACAGATTTATTATAAACCAAGAGTAACTCTCCTGAGAAATACATATAACTGGATGACTACTGTAAACTGATCAATATCTTCTAACCACATTGAAACACAAACAGTTAAGGCATTCAACAACATAAATCAGTTATCATAAAAATTACCTCCATTATTCCTGGTTCTGGCGTATAAATATTTGGGACGATTTTGTTGTAAAATTCCATAAAAGTATCGAATGTTTCGTAATTGCATTTTAGTGAGACGAAATGCCGGCTATACAATCATAGAATTAAAAAGTGTTAAATTCATTTAATTAATGTATAAAGGTAGGTGAATATTCTGAGAAATTTAGCATGATAATTTACTAATATATCGATTCTTTAAATGAATCGCCGATGAGATCGTAATTATTTCCAACGTGAAGGAGTTTATCGACTCTCACTGCCAAATCAAGGTCTTGCAAATGATTCCGAGCTACATCCATTGCAGTAACGAAGAAAAAGGTGTCTTTAGGATCCCGAATCTCAAAAGACTTTCCTTCTATTGCATCAAGAATATCAACTAATATTGAACTTACAGGGCCCCCTAAGTCAAAAAAAAATTTTTTCATTTATTATACGATGGTATCTATAATTTAAATCTAAACTAGCATAAAAGAAATTAATTACTTTCTTTGCAGTGTGTAATTAATAAGTTATAATAAGATGCCAACGATGGTTCGATATCCAGCTTTTTGAATTCTGCAATGACTTTCATCGACAAAGTTTTTCCTTGGCGAATGTTTCCGTAAGTACTCAGCATTTCTAACACTGAATTCATAGTCCTCAAATTTGGCTTTATTCCACTCCTCTCCATATCTGACAAAATTTCCTAAAGGAACAAGGAACCAATATATAATTTTACGTAGCTGCGTCTTAACGTGTCACAATAAATTGAATGTAACTTACCTCAGTCAATTGCCACCGCATGTCACTGTTTTCCCGAAGGAAATTTACAATTCCTATTAAAGAGTTATACGTTTCTACGTCGATGTAAAGTTGTTTAGATTCTGCTTCTTTGTAAAGTTGCCAAGCCTTTTCCGCCTAAAGCCAAATGAGAAAAGTTGCATTTTATATACAAAATTTACAGAAAAATATTAAATTCCTATTTTTGAAGATGGTATATAGGTAATTAACGGATCTGCATAGGAGATGCCTGATAGTACTTTTTATTGAAATGTTACAATATAAGAATCATCATAATATTTTTTTGTTTTAATTTTGTATTCTGATACTGTTACCTATATATTATTAAATAGTGGGAATAATATTTTTGTGCTCTATGATGGGGTTAGAGGGTCGTGGGTTTGAGAACAACGATTTGGCATCTACTGATTCTGCTTATTTTGGTTTCAGTAGGCCCCATTTGACACGTTAATAAATCTATACATGAAGGAAATCATCCTTCATTCTTTATATAAAATAAACTGTCAGAGGAACCTCATAGTCTCCTTGATTATAACTTCGAAACCGAGTTTAAAATACTCATAAATAATATAAAAGTTCATTGTCGCTTAATTTAAAAATAAATAAATAACCCTACATTACCTGGTAATATTTCGCCCTTCCTCTGATCAAAGCACAATATGCCGCAGCATCCTGTGGCTCCAGCTCTTGAAATATTTGTTCGGCAATTCCATTTTCCCTGCAAGACACAAAGTTTGCAATAAATTATCTACAGATAGCAATGGTACAATACAAGATAACTAAATACAATGAATAATAGACACTTGTCATTTCTGCATGACTCGGAAATGTAGAAATAAAAATAATTTAAACCAAACTTTTACTCTGGTCTTACTTCCAAGAGTTCTTCTGTCTTTCTCTGGCCATCATCCCAGATTTATACCACCGTTCCTCAATCCATTCCTCGTCAAGAGGTTCTGATTCATTGTAGTAGCAAATGAACTCCAATAGAGACTGCTTTAAATTTTTGTCTATTTCTAAAAGTATGTACAAAAAATTGAAATGTAAAAAAGTTGTGTATTTCATTGAAAATAAGTAAACTTAATCAAGATGCATTTCAAACACCAAACCTTTTTTATTTTGGCTTAGTATTTGGTATACTTTGATGGCTTCTGAAAGTTGTGCATTATCAATGCAAGCCTTTAAAGCAGACTGATCAACGTCCTGTTCTGCGGAATAGGTGGGCTTCGGGAAAAATGCCTAAAAAATTTGAGGATTTTATAATAAGATCAAATAATTACAAATGTTAATAATTTTTAAAATAATCGTAAAGTTTTACCTCAATTGGTGGATCAGCAACACGATGTTGAAATAGATCTGAGTGCTCTTGTAGGATCCATTTAGCAGCTTTCTTTCCAGATTCCTTGGACAAGGCAAAACTTCGTTTTGCTGTATTTGATACGGGTATCAAGTAAGGGTCATCGTGATAACGGTAATGAGGTGCAGTATAATCCCTTCCTATTGTACTGGCTAATGCCTAGGATATCAGGAAACACAAATCAAATAAAAACAGTTTTCGGAATTAAGTAATTCTTTTAGCTATTAAGATTATTAACAGACTCAGGGAAAAAATAATAACACAATCACCGCAAGTTAAACATCTCAAAAGAAATTACCTTTAAAATGTCAGTATCGCTTCTTTCTATTTTTCTTGGTATTCTAATAGAAATTGCATTACTATGCACACTGCTTTGTTTCGCATAATTACTGTGCGAGGAGCTGCGATGATCTTTTTCAGCATTTGCTGCATCTGTGCTGTACTTGTAATGACTGGCAATGCTGAACCTGGTCGAGGATGTCTTACTAAAGACAAATTAATTAGTAAATACAGTATATTATTATGTACTTCACTGTTCTTTATAAGTTTAGGAATAAGATAAAATAAACTTACGCAACATTTTTGAAATTGTAAATCTTCCAAATCGCTGAACTTTGCATCGTTAAAATTGAAATAATATATAATTCTTTCCTCAGTCCTCAATCATCAATAATCTCCTAAACGTAAGAGAAAAATGATTGTCGGTGCTCTCCCAGACGTTTGAGATTCGCGCCTTTAACCGCCAACAAATAGTTTTGTTTGCCATAAATATGCGGGACTTTATTTCCTATTCATTTCTAAAATGAAGAAGTGTAACTCTCAATCTGAAATAATAAAAAATTAGAAAATTTGGATGGAAATGGGAATAGCCTTTTCAATAATATTAGAATAGGAAGGGTATCTCAGTGGTAGACTTTTCATTTGCAAACAAATTTCACTGGCGAAGGAAAAGCACTTCAATCAAGGTAAAAATAACTTCAGAAACTATAACTATCAATAACCTTACCATGCTCACAATATAAACTCAGTTTTTATCAGCGTCAGCATTTACTTTTGACTTTCTTTATTTACAATTGTGCTTGTAAGTAGTTGTTATATTTAATGTATATTCTAATTATGCATTATAATTATAGTCACACATTTTTTAACCATCAGGTGGCAAAGTATGCGTTCAGCGTTGTGCCTACACATTGAGTTTTGCAATCGAACACTTTGGAATTTAACAGAACCTTCCCGTATCGTATCTCCTTATTATCCGTATTAAACTGGAGATTCAGGGAAAAGACAGGGGAGATACGGGCAGGTTATGCTATATTCCGGTTTGATGTGGCACTAATTTATTGAGGTAAACCCAATCTAATCTAATTTTTTGACAAAGTGATCCTAATTTTTATATTGCGTATTTATTCATTTTAGGCAATTTGAAAGTCTTTTTGGGGGTGGTCATTTAACAAAACTTGGACAATACTATATGACTGGAAACTAATGTAAGAAAAGCCAACGAAGGGAATAAGGGTACGTAACATAACCGGTGTGTTTCAATCATATGGACGATATCTAAAATGCCACTTCTACAATCTTGGGAGTCAAAATTATGAAGTGTGACAAACAAAACCCGACTGATAAACCAGTACGTTTTTTAATATTGTTTTTAATTCTTTTTTAAATGACCCAGATCAGAAAAGAGTTGATTCACTTTTCATTTGCAGATACAATGAGTTCGTCTTCGGATAGAAGATCGAAGGGATCTCGTAGCAGATCTTCCTCAAAAAAATCTAATACACTGTCGGAAACTGTAACTGCCAATAACAGCGACATGACTGCTATAAATGCCTGCTATGCCACATCAAATGAAACAAACTTAAAAGGATTGCCATTGTATTCATCAGCTGTGTCAGTGTCGAATCAATACTCCGTACTGACGAAGGGAGGCTGCGTTACCGAATTTTCGAAGGAAACGTGGAGCACGCAAATAAATGTATCTCAGAGCGGCCCTTCAACTCAATTACCTACTACTCTTACGGCCCAGCGATTTTCATCTAATGAGTTTTCTGCCAGTTTGGTGACTTCCAAATCTTCCCTGAAAACCATACAAATTACTCCAGTTCCAGAATGTACCACAAATAATCTAATTTTTGCATCAGCTCTTGGACGTTCTAATGCAACATTCTCACTTGAATCTTCTGCTCCAGAAATATTGGCTTCATGGAGGAAAAGAGATCAACCCAAACAAATTACATCACAAATACAATCACGACCAGAAGTAAAGGCTATTAAGGAAAACGTTTCAGGAAATTCGTCTGTGAGCTCCGTTTCATCAACTAATAAATCCTCCCCTACTGCTCCTAAATCTTCCACTGAGAAAACAATGAAGGCAGCTACATCAAAAAACATAAGCTCAGTTTCGAAGGCCAAAGATAGTCACTTAAGTTGTCCAAAACCGAGTTCCTCCAGTTCTCATAAACCGATTTCCCCCAGTTCCCAAAAGTCGACTTCCTCCAATTCTCAAAAGCCGACTTCCTCCAGTTCTCAAAAGCCAACTTCCTCCAGTCCTCAAAAGCCGACTTCCTCCAGTTCTCAAAAGCCAACTTCCTCCAGTTCTCAAAAGCCGACTTCCTCCAGTCCTCAAAAGCCGAATTCCTCCAGTTCTCAAAAACGGGGTTCCTCCAGTTCTCAAAAACCGAGTTCTTCGAGTCCTCAAAAACCTGTGCCTGTTCAGACATCAAAAACAGCAGGAGCCAATAATTTTAATCAACCACGTTTCATCTTACGAAAAGTTGGAGAAAAACAGTCAGAAATAAAGGGAGCTCCCTCAAAACATAAATCGGTCTCAATTGTATCTACGAGCGCTCCGGCAAAAACTAAATCCGTCTCTATTCCATCTAGGAGCGATCCGGCAAAAACTAAATCAGTCTCAATTTTATCTACGAGCACTCCTTTAAGAACTAAATCGGTCTCTATTCTATCTAAGAGCGATCCCGCAAAAACTAAATCGGTCTCAATTCTATCTACGAGCACTCCCTTAAAAACTAAATCGGTCTCAATTCTATCTACGAGCGATCCCGCAAAAACTAAATCGGTCTCAATTCTATCTACGAGCGATCCCGCAAAAACTAAATCGATTTCAATTCTATCTACGAGCGATCCCGCAAAAACTAAATCGGTCTCAATTCTATCTGCAAGCGCTCCCTTAACAACTAAATCGGTCTCAACTCTATCTGCACGCGCTCCCTTAAAAACTAAATCGGTCTCAATTGTATCTACGAGAGCTGCCGCAAAAACTAAATCTGTCTCAATTCTATCTACGAGCGCTCCCTCAAAAACGAAGTTGGTACCAACTCAATCGAAGAGCACTGTTCAAGCTGGTGAGCCAAAATTAGCTGCTGATCGACTGAAGTCTAATAAGTTAAAATCGGCAACAAAAAATCCTGGTTTGTCTAATATAAAGCCTTTCCTACCTTCCGACAAATCGAAGCCAAAGATTTTAACTATTCGTCGTCCTACTAGGAACGGAGTTAGAAAACGAAAAGGAGCTTATCCGAGATTTAGTCTAGTCCCAGCCTATAAAATTGTTGGGAAGGAGCCACTGATCGTCAAAAAAGGTGGTTTATTAGCTGTTAATGAGAAATTGCAAATTCCGAGACGACCGAAAATAATTCACAGAAAAATGTTGATACCTAAAGTGAAACTAAAAACTGTACATTGTGGGCCTATAAAAATAGAAGAAGATTCCACATTTATTCTTCCAAAATACCCTCTCCCTCGTTATGATTTTCAAAATAACGTTATTAAGAAATCCAGAGATGAATTTTCTAGTGAAAATTCTGCTATAGAGCTCGAGACTGAACACATTTGTGAAGAAACGTTTGAATATTCAGGTGAATTTGACAAATTTGCTAGAGAAGAGGAGAGAAGATTGAGGCGCAGAGCGTTGTATTCCAATACTGGTGTTCAAAACAGAAATAATATCCCGACCAATCCAGCTAATTCCCAAGTAGGGTCTTTTGGTGAAATCCCACCCGAAAGTTTAGTCAGCACTATACCAAATGATAGTATTACGGTTCTGTGTAATAACAGTTTGACCGAAGTCTCCGCAACGAATGCTTTCCTAACTTTTCATTCCGCAATGAATGCTTGTAGTTCTTCGTCAACTGCAACCACGAATGTCACACAAACAACTACTACCCCCATTGTTTCTTCATTTGTCAAAGAAAGAGGGGATTCGAGCACTGCAGAATTTCAGAGTGCAACCTCGTTTTCTACTGTTGTCCTTTCTAAAGAGCCAGAACCGTCTAAACCCCCAGAAAGTACGAAAAAATCTAGTTCAAATTCTCCAACTAAAATAAAAGAGTCATCTTCGAAAAGCAAATCCAAAAGTAAATCAAAGCAATCCTCTTCGAAAAGCAAATCAAAAGAATCTTCTTCCAAGAGCAAATCAAAAGAAGCTTCATCGTCCCATAAAAGCAAATCTAATGATAACCCTTCGTATTCCAACGACAATGTCGTGGATCTCACATCCACAGAAACTAAATCAGAAATTACGACTTCGAAAGCAACGATTGCCGACACCACCACAGTCAATTCTCAAACAAGCATTACAACTCCAAGTGATATCAATACCAATCCTCCTCAGTCAAATGCACCGTCAACGTCAAATAGCACTGAACCAACGGCAAGTACATCTACGGCTCCTCCTGTGCCAAACCCTGAAGATGAAAATTATGATTTTGGATATGGTAAGAGAATTTAGCCTTAAAACAGTTTTTTTTGCACTTTTTTGAATGTTACAAAATCAATTATTTATGTTTTTCAACAGATATTAGAAATATTATGCATGCATTTGGAGACAGCGAAGATCCTAATCCAGAATCTGTAAAAATGATGGAAGTGATCGTACGGGAAGAACTCAATGGCTTTGTGTACCTTTGCGAGTTAGCTGCACTAGCAACTAAAGCAACTACCTTGCATTTTAGAGAAGCAATATTTACACTCCGGAGAGAAAAACAGCGCGTGGGAAGACTCTTCAAATATTTCAGTAAAGAATAATATTACGTTCAGTTACTTTAACTCTTATTACGTATACTAATGGTACTATGATTTTTTTTTGTTTTGATAATTCTCAATTTTAATTATTTAGAATTCAAAGAGAAGCGTAAGTCCCCAAAACTACCGTCAAGTCAAGCAATTAAAGAACCCGTTGGAACTTATGAGTCTGAACTACAGGAAATTGCAGAGGAAATAGACGAAACGGGAGAATATGCGAGATTGTTTGAGTTTGGAGCAGAAACAACTCTAAATGATTGCGAGTTACGAGCCGACAGAATTGTTCAAAGGCTAACTATGCCAAAATTTCTTATGTTTTCTAAAGCAAGATCAGTTTCCTTTGCGAGGAAAATGCCGCGGCTGGCGGAATGGGTAGTGGAAAACATTCATTCAAGAATTCCTTTAAGTCTTGCTTTCGTCGACATTTTAGGATTTCTTACTTACGAAATCGTTGCAGAATTAATGAATATGGCTATTCTTGTACGCTCTGAAAGAATATCATTACCTTCCTTGGAACGTATCGTTGACATGCGTGGCCTGAACCCTGATACTTGCATGTCCGATCCTGCCTTTTTTGTAAGCAATGTTTTGTCTCATTCTGCATATTATTTATCATTAATTGAATTCAAGTGTATTAATGGACCTATTTTTATTTGTGTAGAAAAAACGGTGTTTTGGCCTGCAAAGTGTTTCCGAAATATTAGTTCAAGCTGGTGAGCTACATGCAATGCGTTTAAAAAGGGTAAATTAAATATTTGTATTATCTT
>JABASI010005342.1:0-12462 GCA_019776505.1 Tomocerus nigrus
AAATGATAACATTAAAACGTCATAAATTACACATACGAAAAGGTGCCACAAAAATGCGTATCTTCATTGTGGAGATACTCGGGGGTTTTTTATAAAGGTCAAAAGGGCCGCCCCCCACCCCTGCCTCGCTCCGCCCCACCCATAATCGTGTTGCCTCCCCCGAAACTGACTTCTAAATACGGCACTGAATGATGTTCACATCACTAATCGCTGCCACAAATGTACGGTCCCTCATAGGGCAGTAGCTGAGCCGCTGGGACCCAAAATGCACTACCTATACTAAATTTGCAAATAAAACTGCAAAAAGATGGAGAAAAGGTAGGAATGAAAGGAGAAAAGGCGAGAGGAAGAGAGAGAGAGCGAAAAGGGAGGAAAACGAGAAAAAGCGAGAAAGGAGAAGGATGATAGTAGAAAATAGTATTAATAAACAATAAAATCTGTAGTTTACTGCTCTTTGTTAAGAGTCCATTGCATGGACCTCCATTGATACAGAGAATCCACCTAACTCCATGCAAAACACGCCCCAGAACTCCTATTTCTCAAGAGTTACTTATATCCGGTTTTCATGAGATTTACATCCATGCATTCCTAGAAAGATTATCTACAATCCATACCATTCGGAATCCTATAATAACCCTTGAGAAATAAGAAGAGTTCTGGGACGTCTTTTTCAAAAATGTAAGTTATCAATTTCCATAGAATATGACCGGAGCACATCCGATATCGCCAAGAACTTGTGTTGCTAAGGGTTCCTCATTTCATTTACAACTACTTTGGATTGCCATAGTATAGCATTTTCCGAATTTCCAGGTATGTCGGCTAGGTGTGATTTTGGTTTCTGCTTCCATGCTATATATTGACATTACCGACGCTATACAACCCCGCGAATGAGACTATACATTTGTTGTCAAGTTTCAAATGCAATTTCTATAGCATTATTTCATGGATTTTCCAAGTTTTGTGGAGTTTCTCACCAGTAAACTGTAAACTAACCAATTATTGCCGTTGAGTCTGTTGACACAAAATATCGTTCAAAGTGGAATCGGAATAACTGAGATTGAAGCTTATGTTTTGCCCAAGATGTCAACCATCGAAATTAAAAATTCGAGACAGATTTCCAAAAAAAGCCATGCAATGGGACGTTAAGTCATACTTTGATCAACGATCACACTAAATCGGTTGGATTTAGACAGCGGTACCTCGTTGCCTCCTCCGTTGCCGCAGTTGCCTCACTGCAGTATTGCCTCCACTTTGCCAAATAACCTCTTGCCCCTAAGCCGTTGCCTCCGTACCCTCTGGCTCTATGCCTTTGGGTAGGGTTAGGGTAGGGTAGATTAGGTTAGGTTAGGTTTAAAACATAACCTAACCTAACACCTAGGCGACCTATAGGTCGCCTATAGGCTTCTATAGGACCTATAGGCTTCCAAACTACCTTTTATGGCTGGATTTAGACAGCGGTACCCAAACTTCATT
This sequence comes from Tomocerus nigrus, assembly GCA_019776505.1. Lineage (NCBI taxonomy): Eukaryota > Metazoa > Arthropoda > Collembola > Entomobryomorpha > Tomoceridae > Tomocerus > Tomocerus nigrus. The sequence goes on from JABASI010005342.1 coordinate 1,474, forward strand.
TCGAAAATCTGTCAAAACGATTAGGTTATGTTATGTTAATCTAACCTAACCCAAACCCTACCCAAAGACATGGAGGGTACGGAGGAAACGGCTCAGGGGTAAGAGGTTATTTGGCAGAGTGGAGGCAACTGCAGTGAGGCAACGGAGGCAACAGAGGCAGAGGCAACGAGGTACCGCTGTCTAAATCCAGCCCACTAAATCATTTACACTCTAACTAATGACTAGATGACTAGATAAGATAACTAACTAATTGTACTTCTGATAGTCCTGATCCTGACCCAAATAACAGACGGGTTATACGTTTGCTGCTCCGTCCGTAAAACATAAAAATGGATTGACTTATCAGTCCATTTTTTACGTCCGTATTTATTTAAAAATGTTGCCTACGAAAAATTGTTTTGTTGCCTCCTCCTTCCGTACCCCAGATACTAAGGTTCAACCGAAAGTAATCAATATTTAATTAAACTAACAACTAATTAAAATAAATTATTCCTGCTGATTACCGTGGCTTTGGTTATTAAGTACAAAGCGTCGTGACCAATGTGTTCGATTTCTGGAGAGGATTTCATGATTACTTTGACTTTGCTCTGCGGTAGGATAAGATCCACTCGTGTCCTTACTGACTGTGAGCTTGCAGCATTGCTGCTGGAACTTCCCAAAGATTGCCTTTTCTCTTCTGCAGACATTTTTCCATTGACCATAATCTTCCACCTTTGTTTGGGTAACCAGAACCAGTGAATCAAGTCCTGGCTATAGCAGAGCCTAGCCTGTGAGCTGCTCCGCTAAAATCAAGTCAGTAGTGACAGGTCAAAGTTCCAACTATAATAGTACAATAGAATTAAAAATTAAAAAGAAAAAGCAACAAACAATGACAATGAACAACTACCTAATGGACAACTGACGACAGTCAGTGTAGTCAGTGTCCGTTGTCCGTCCGTAGTCAGTAGTAGGACTTACTAAAAAAAATATGACAATAATATGACTTAAAGGACAAAGGACTAAACTAAAGCATCAAAAGGATAAGACAAACAGGCAAAAATTCTTGACGGACAAAAATAAAACTGATGGGTGATGATTGATTAGATTACCTTATTTTCGACTATAATTACTAGTACTGTTTACTGTTTACCAATTACCACACTAAAATACTTGTTACGAGAAATTTAACGAATTTTAGGACTACATGAAAGTATGAAGTTCACCGCACAGACAAGTATTCACTAATAAAGACAGAAACATTTGAAGCGATTACCGCTCTTTCTTACATTAGTCACAATAACGCTGCTTGTCTGTTATCCTTTTACTTGTTTACTATTGGTTCAAAGTCCCACCTCTGCCTGAGGGCGGCGGATTACTTGAGCTAGTTGAGTTATTGAATTTATTTACAAATTTATTGATTATTGTCAATTGTCATAATACTATTTTTAATTTTTAGGCTCTTTCTCTTTTAGTTCACGATTATCGCGGTCACTATAATATTAATAGTATTATAGACTAATTAAATTCTAATTAATGTAGTAGTAAGTGAATCTGACTGACTAGGAACTGTAGGAACTAAATCAAAGATCACAGTATCCGGTTCCGGTATCCCTTTATTAGAATCTGACCAGGTATCCTATAGTTTAATTTTATGTGCGATTAACTTCAATCTTGCATCTACATAGACTTAGTTGGACTGTGAAGTACAGTAAGTAATTAGTTAGTCATTAGCATTAGCAATTACTAATTGATCTAAAAGTACCCATATTTCAAGTAATAAGTAAAACATTTTTCTATTGTCTGTTAGAGGTTGTATGTGTGAGTGAAGAACGACGAGCAATACAATTCAACTATTTAATGTGAGATGTATAATAATAAAAATCTTTAATTTCTTTTGTTTTCCGATTTTTCAGATTAGTAGCGTTTATTTACATTGACCATGGTTCTCCTTAGCCAGTTCTGGACTCCCTGCTATTGGTACGACAATATTAAGCAAGCAATATCTCCCATAGCCTTCTACACCGCAGTAAGTCCTTTAAGTCTTCAGTTATGCTCTAAAATATCAAATATCTGAATCCTGACATTCGTCGCCAATGTCACTAGCTTTCCAAATATGTACTACCTGTGAGAATCGGGCGATTCTTCTGGGAGATATAGCCGTTATCTATCTATCAGGTATGGATATGGAGTATAGAAGTGATCATCATCTTAATTGTTGTGTTATTGCTGATTTATTAGATGGGCTCAATTGTTTTTATGGCGTACACATGTTATGTTATGAATGGAGGAGAATCGAGCCAGTTCTACATGCCCTATTTTGAAACGGACCATTCCTATTGTAAGTTTGAAGATATTAATCAACTATATAAAAAATCTGAATGACTAAACTGGGCTACGCCAAACCAAAATTTTACGAAAACGATACTGCAGTGCAATGGCATTACCTCGTTTTTATTTTAGATCGTGTTACAGTAATTTTTATATAACATTTTGGCATTTAAAAAAATTTTTAAATGTTAAATTCGTTATATTTTTTGATATTATAATACCTTTGTTAGACGTGAGTGTCTAGTGATGTTATGATTCATTGCGAATTAGCGATATGCGGACTGATTGATATCACAATCACGTTGTACCGATTGCTTTTTAAAATAAATGATAAAGGTATCCAACGATTAACGATGAGCGCCTAAGCAAAGAAATATTATTTATTTTATATATTAATTTTTTGTATTAGCTACTCAAGTTGCTGGCGGATTTGCGAATTTCTTCTTTCTTCTGTTTTTCGGGTCATCAATTTTGATTGTGCGTGGAGTAAAAACTGAAATCAGAGGATTTTTTCTGCCATGGTTGATTGGAATGTCTGCCATAATTCTGTACCAATTAATAATTGGCTTCCACTGGCTCTGGGCCTATTACATTTACGTAAGTAAAAACTAGTTTATCGTATTTGCTCCTGCTCATGCTCTCATGCTAACTATCAATAATGTCAGTGAATGACTAGTTACATCGTCGATAAATGAAACTACGGTATGTTAGTCCTTCTCCTTAGTACCAATTTTCCATCAAGTTAAAAATTAATATTTTTCTTCGTCGGTGTCATCAGTCAGTACCGTCAGTACTTATTTATCACATAATATATTACTTGGGTATATACTGTAATTTAATCGTGAATCGTGGTACACTAGTAGTAGTAGTGTATTAGCAATTAGCGCCACTCCAACATAATATATAACATTCACCTTGTTGTAACAGAACAGCTAAAACTATTGCTATTAGGTACTCTTCTGTTGTTTGTATGTTAAGTAAATCAGTAAATGCCTATGCCTGCCTACCTATCTACAATGTACTTTTATTTTTTAACAGCTGGAAAACATCTTTGCTCTAATTTGCATGTGGATTTGGATGTCGTACAACGTAAGTACATATAAACAAGAGTCAATTAGATTTAGGGACTGTCCGACTGTCCTACTGAATATTAAATTGTTAGCATTTTTTATGAACCTGATTTATAATTATATATAACCATAATTTTTTGATGTTGCAGATTTACTGCTGGTTGGCCGTATTTTCTTACTATCAATTTATCCGTGATCAGCAAACCCCTAGTATAGTTGTTGATGAATACATTCCAGATGACAAATTATTTTATTGGGATGAAACTGTCTGATCGTGTAAGATTGTGAATATAATTCAGTCTTACAGAGATTAATTAGTTAGAATACATATTATATTAACTAATATCATGACTCTCAAGCATGACACAAACTATCTATAATATTATAAATATATTACGTATAATATGCCTAATATTACATAGGTGAACTGTATAATATATTCTATCGGTCATGGTGTTTTGACAAAGATAAATATAGTTGTAATTGATGCCGTCCCATTCCATCCATATCTGCGTTACTGGTATTGGATGTACTTTTAACTTTAATTACTTTTAATGTAATTTAATGTTAATGTACTTTTATTAGTAGCCATGTAATATGTAATCACTAATTTTGCAATTACCGTATTATATGCGTGTAGTTCAGCTACTTCACAAGCCTTCTACTAGTTCTACTGCTCAGCTATATGCATTTATTTACGACTTACTATGCAATCTGTTAATTTATTTTTTAGACAAAATCAGTCTCTTTATGTTCATACATGCAATATTTGCTTTGTTTTGCCTCCAATTAATGAATTGATTGCTGGTCATTGTCCATGTCAATGTTATTTTTATCAAGGAATTAGTTATAGTATGGAAAGAAAGTGAAATGCTCTTGCTTGCTTAAATATGTGCTGTTGTATTGAAGGCCTTCAATTACTACTAAGCCTATGTAGTAAAGAGCAGACGACGCCTTGACGCCTAGGAATTAGAGCTTCGAATAGTGTCAGCTTTTTAAGTCTTATCATCACAATACGCTATTTCCGATACATGTGATGCTTAAAAATCGAATAGACGAGGACCAAAATAAATATTTAGGACAAGCATCATTGTACAAACGTCAGTGTAAACAATCCGGACGGGTAAGTGATTTAGTAAGCCAGTTCTATTCCTCGTCTGTATTGAGACATCATTCCTTAATGGAGAATCTCAATTACTAATTTAGTTACTCTAATTACTAGTTAATTTAGTTTATTTATGGCTGAAATATTTAAAGTTCTGTTTTTGCGTTTTATTTAGTAATCAAATTATAATTCTTTTGAGTATGCATTATGCATGTATATTTAAACAGATACGTATCTCTTGAAGGCGATATGAAACATGGCACTATCAATAATTAGTTATGATAAATGCTGATCTCTCCTGACAGACAGCTATCCCCAGCCCAACCCATTTTACTATATTGCTGCTAGTAAATCTCTCTTATTTCAGAAAATTTTATATAATATTATAAATAACGAAGTATTGAATGATCTTTTACCCTTTTGCATCCAGTAACAATTGGGTACAATTTTTTAAAGTACAATTACAATAACAAATAGGTACTTATAATATAATATTATATTAGTTAATAAAGTAGGTACCTGTGTGTGTGACCTTAAATATTATGAAGCAATGAAAAATGGGTCTCTGAAAGTGGCAAAAATAGTCGCTACAGATTCGATTCAATTAAGGGCAAAGTATGAAATCTATAAATCTATGATCTATTATACATAACGATGTGCCGCCGTCCATTCCGTTTTACTGGTGCAATTATAAATAACTGATTGTTGTCTTAAACTTCCAGTGCCTTATCGTGGTTTGTGCCCACGGTCATGAATAACGTTGTGACTTAAAGTTGTTTAATATCTCTTTCCGGTGATTTTCCGGAGTTTTTACCCGTTTATAATCTTGTTTTGTAATTAATGTTAGAGACTAGTGAATGAAATAAACTAAGCTCGTATTAGAAAAGCTAATGGTTTTGACTTATAATTTTCACATGAAACTAGAGGCATAAACATATTACGACATAATGATGAGCATAGAACTAATTTTAAAACGTCCGGAAAAAAACACCAGGCGTCAGTCTGATGCAGCACTTGTGGCAATGTCGCTTCCAAATTACTAATATAGTACATTGTTATTTAGTCAAATAAATGTAAAACAGTGGATTATGGTAAATGGTAATGTGTTTGGCATAGGGCGAATTTCGTGTTGTGCGACTTTCTCTTTTGCCTATGGGAACTAACTTTTGTTACACACTGTATTATTGTATCCAGATTAAGTATGTGATTGTGTTGTGATTGTTAATTGGTCAATCAGTCAATGCATCAGATCCGATTAGAGTCACGGGCCATTTCATAATTTATTTCAATAAACCAAATAAGTGACAATTTTGCATTATTACTAATATTATTAGCTCTTCGCTTTTTAAGACTTATTAGTACATAAACAATACTGTAAGAATCAAGAATGCGTAATTTGAGCAACAAATTTCAGTAGGAAGTGCCCTGTTTGTAGTATCTCGATATTAGTAAGTTGATCCTACAACTACAATCCCACTTCCTACATGAATTCAGCTAAAATATATTTTACTACTGAAGCCATTGATTAATAAAACTATTTTACGAATTTCGTTACTTGTGCTTATGGTCATCATACTAAAGGTATTAATAACAAAGGTTTTGTGTCGCCTATCGATATTGTATTGTAAGTTTGTAAGTAATCAAGGCTGGCAGGACAGTAGAGGTAAAATCATAGAACAGCAGAAATCTAGAACAATACTAAAACGACGATATAGCCTGTATACCTGTAACATATTATTTTATAAATGCATTTTAGATATATCACTACGTTATTGCTGTAAACAAGGAGCAATTGAAATTATTTAACCATAATATTGCGTGAAAAAACGTTTCCTCAATAACTACATATTAAACAGAGCTTCATACGAGTTACGATTTACGAGTAATAATAATTGTTGGCATACAGAGGGACAAGATAACAACTCCCTTTCATTCACTCATTTTCATTTTCATTCAAAGAGTTTTCTCTGAGGCGGAAGTTTTAAATAGTGTTACAATGTTGGAAGAGAAAGCAACTTTCTTTGTAGATGTAGTACTTGTCAGGTCATACTCATACTGTATTTGTTTTCGGAACCCTTAATATTTATACTTATTTTTAATTAATATTTCACATCAAATGTGCCTGAAGCAAGAAATCCATTCATCAAACAATACTGACAATAGTGACAATTACGTATTTTTCATTACATAATTACAAATAATTAGTTGGTTCCTTAGTTCGGTAGCGTGTGTGGTCTGATAAACAAAACAAGCACATTATTTCATTAAATTTAAGTGATTATCAGTTAAAAAATGTAAGGCCGGACTTAGAAAACCATAATGGTTGGGCACAATCTGCTGAACAAATGTTATGAACATTCACATGCGTGCAAGTTGATGTAAGTATATAGCGTATATATAATATAATATACGTTCTGTAGAATTCGAATTAAATTCCTCATAATATTATGACTTTGTGTTACATAATATAATTACATTTATTTGCAGAACTCCTTAGACTATGACAGATCTTCGGTTACATTGGCTTTTATCCTTTTCAGGATCATACGGCTCTAAGTCATCAGGAGGAGTATTTAATGCGCTGTAGTCGATCGGGAAAGAGCATCTTAGAGTCTGAGGAGAACAAATTCCAAACAAATACTGGCCTGGTCCATGAGGGTATTTGCCAAAAAGAAAGTTGGCGAAGCATAGTTTGAACAATCCATATGTAATTTTGTTACGACTCCCCTTAAACACACAAGGAAAGTATTTATTATAAAATACTTTTCGACAAACGCCATTACATAGTAACTCAAACACATCTCATATTATAGTATAGATAGGTCATGTACATAAAGCAACCATTCTACTTGTTGTCACAGAACAGTGTACATGAGCTCTTGGCTCGGCAAAGGCAAATACAAACGACCTGAAATAGTAGAGTGTAACTTACACAGTTTGCAATAGGTATGTACATTGCAAACAGTAACCTTTCTTTGGAGTAAACAAGAGGAAAAGAATCTCAGGAACGCCCTTTCTAATGATAAAAAGAAATTACATGGGCTTTCTCTGAGAAGTTCGTCAACTACTTAACTTGGAGTAAGTCATATATTGCTCCCAGTTAATCTTCTACGAAGCCCAGGATCTCTCGAAGACACCATTTTTAACTGTACATAACTGCAAAGGGTACATGAACAACTTATTATTATTGCCCTTTATTGCTTGCTTCATGGCTAAAATGGCATCAACACAGACAAGTAGCAACCAATAACCAAATCAGCAAAATCGGTTGAGAAAAGCTGAAAAGCCCATGTGAGCCTATTTTTCCAGTTGTAAATTGAAACACAGATACGTAAAATACATATCCCATTTCAATATTTCGTGAAGTATAGCATAGTCATAGCCGTATGTCATGTCTCATGCATGATTGGCACACAGACGGTCATTTGATTTACTATGGGGCAATTTTGGTATAAAATGGAAGCGAGTGTTTACATAACCAGTACAGTAGTTAGTTTACTATATATAAATAGTATCTAAGTAAATGGATTTTAGCATAAGATTATTTCTTATGGGCACTATATTGTAGGAAAAATGAAAGTTTAAGAAACAGAAGAAAGTTGCATTCATCGAAAACTTACATCTGTCATGGCGCTGTAGATAGAGTCGAGTGTCTCATTAACGACACGGAAGTCAATACCGAGAAACATAGTGTAGAATGCACGGAGCTCTTCTTTAGAAATTATACTGGAGCCTAAAACAAGTTAATGGTAGTTAATTGAACTGCCGATGACAATTTATTAAGTACTCTTTTTGTACTTCTAAATACAATGATGGACTGCCATGTTCTATAGTCTTGCATGTATAGGTAATGAATGGCCGATACGAAATGGTAAATGAGAACTGAAATGTGGTAGTAGCCACAATTGTGTAAATCAGCAAAATAACTTGCCTTAACGACAGTTATATTGAAGATAAACTTAACTAATCCCTATATCGCTTAAATGGTTGATAAACCGTATCCAGAAAGTATTATTATATTACCGAATAAACATTCAACATATATAGAGTGGTTGTTGATGGTCTAAGATTCCTTAGTGAAAATACTTTATGTAAATGATGTAGGTATCTGTTCCTGTCTGGCACTAGAATGCTGAAACGAAATAATACATTCATGCAATCTTGAAATTAGTTTTTAAAACTTCTATGTATCTACAAAGTTGGGGTAATTAGACTTTATATCAATGTATAGTACAGTTACTAACATTAAGTCTTATTTAATATCTCGCTTTAATTTAAGGGGAAAATTTTGGTCATTTTATTTTCGATTGTAGAGGTTACTTGTTTCCTACCACGGATTTTACTTTGTTTAGTAGGAAAGGAAAGTTTAACAATTATTATTGACTGAAACCGTACACTTAAAGCTTGATAAACCTATCTGTATGCAGAACAGAAAGGGTGCTGAATGCGTACTTAAGATACTAAAGAAAGGTCCGGTGTTAATAAATTTTAAATGAATTAGTTCATTACACACATGAGCATATCACAATGTAAAATAATGGTTTCATGAACCGGTATTAGTTCTATATAATTGATGAAAAGGTTTCCCTCACCTGATTTATTAATGACCTGAAACAATATCTTGGGAAAATACTGTAACCACAATGGGAGAGACTCCAAACTCCGGGCCGAGTTCAAGAGAATTCCCCAGACGTCCAACCATTCATCCACAGTTACATGATGACGGGTTTCTATGAATAATATTCTGTGCTTAGGTAAATGCGGTTTATTAAGCGCTCCGATCCAAGCCTTCAAACTTCAAGCATTTCCGTTCGTTACATAATAATATCTGTCCGTATTACTATTTCCCCATTTATCACAAAATGAGCAGCAAGTCTTATGTAATTAATTACTGTATAGTTTTATAATTAAATGAATATCCCAATTTTCCAGTTACAAAAGCCACTAAACACTCAGCTGCAAAAACAATTTGGCATGAATTTTTTAGGCATTTAATTTTAAATGACTACTCAATATTTGCTGGGGCTTCGAAAGCAGTCTCAACATAAAAAATTTAATTTTATGCAATGTGTAGGATATTGTTTATTACGTTCACTACAAAGCACAACTGCTAGAGATATTAATGCACTTATATAAAACACACATCTGGAAAACCTGTGAAATCAATTTCTCATCCGATTTCCCTACATTTTCTGTTGTATAAGTGTTATCCTTACCTCGTTCAGAACTGCAGTAATACATGTGCGAAAAATCATCAAGGGGTTGGTTGAGAAAACATTCCAGAAATCCAGAATGAACTTCCTTCAAAATATGAAACTCGATACACTCGTCTGACCACTCAATGTAATGTCGGATTCTCTACAATGACACAAATGAATACATATAAATAGTAACCGCATCCCCTTTTCAACAGATTGATACATGCCTACATAATATGTGTGAAATGTGATGTGCATCAGTGTATCAATACATCAGGTAAGTACCATCATGCAATTTCTAATTTTAAATGTATTCTTTTATCTCATAAAACCAATCGTTGTATTACATAGATACTACATGCCTAAATAACTGAATGAAAGAACTACACAATAAAACGCTTTTGCCTTAAAGAGATTTGTATAAGTCCCCAAAGTAAGTAATGTCGGTATGAAGATTGAACACACAATTTTTTTAATCAGCATTCATTCTTCATTCTATAACAGGAGGACATCACTGAAAAATTCCTAGTATCATGTCAAGTCATAAACAAAAATTGGCTTTGAAATTACATGTACTTACTCGATTCAAGGCGACAAAATCTTCGGCGGAAATAACATCGTCATGATTCATATCCAAAACATGACGCAAGAAATGAGTTAATTTGACTTTCTGGAAATCACTTAGAAAGTCTCGTCCGGGTGGTGGTTCCTCATCGTTAATTTCTTCGCAAGAGCCGCGTTGTACATACGTTGCTAAATGAACAACAACAATTCGTAAATTGCTAAATGTTGCTTCTAATTCGTAAGTAGTGAGTGATGTAGAGGAAAGTCGTAAGATAATCTAAGTGTTTTGAAGATGGGAGGATGAAAAATAATACACATGTACCTATATTTACTCCAGAACACTTAATATTGCTACTGTTGTTCATTCCCTGAACAGGATGAAGTTTTGGAAAGAATGATAAATAGTTTTGCTTCACATCAAAATCTTCTTTGTATTGTGTTATTAGTTACCGACGGCATAAGACATTTGTTGTGTATTCATCCCCTCGCTTTTCGCACCATAAAGTTTTTAATATGTAAATAGCTCATCATCACATCACATATTATTGTAACGACTGTATATGTACTACATTGTGTTATGTCCTGATAAATACCCGATTTAATATACAAAGAGCCCGAGGCGAGGTCTTGAAATGTTCCGTCTTTATTGAATTTTATCCGTAATGTACAGGGCTATCCATATATATGTCCCACACTTCTACGGCCTCCAGCTCCTAAACGGAGGCTGCTACCACAATGCGGTGAC
>JABASI010005343.1:0-12461 GCA_019776505.1 Tomocerus nigrus
AGTGCCTACCGCCTACGTCTCATCATAAAACACTGACTGATTTCCCTTTAGTTAATTTACTTTAAATCAAACTTCAAAGATAGAATTGAGGCAATGTCGTTGGAAGTAATATTAGGAACGTTCCGTGCCATAACCAGATTTTAGCACTCTTTTCACATCAAACAATTCCCTTCGCTTTTAAATCAAGTTTAGAGTAGGTTGCTAGTCGAAAAGTAGTTTTGTTTAAATAGTCGTAATTAGCAGTCGTAATGGATTCCGAATTCAGAGAGGAAAGCGCTGTTTCATCTCAGAAAGGCAATCCACTCAAATGCTGAGAATCCACTTTAGAAAAAAACTATGGGAATAATTGAAAGAACTTTGAATATTTTTGTCATGCTCGAATTGAAATGAGTTGGTAATATGGTGATTTCTGTCAGTGAAATGAAAAGATTACAGAATGCAGATGGAAACGGATGATAAAGTTTTCTAGTAGCCTAACTTCATTTCACTCTGACTCTCTCTGACTTTGACCAATTGGTTCACTTGTTGGATCCGTCTTTCTTTGCCTACCCTTTTAATGGTGTGGCCTGGGATCGGATGAATTGAAAGGTTGTCGACTACCAGAATTCTTCAGACGGAAACAAAAGTCAAAAGAAAATGACGGTGCACTTTCAGTGGGACTATTTCATTTTGATATTTAAATACCCAAGTAAATAGCATTTAATTCATAAACTATCTTTTTCATACAAAACATTTTTTTGTTAACATGGAACATAAAAATTTTACCGCCGTCAGTTTCCAAGCATTAATATATATAAGAAGAAAAACGTCACAATTTAAAAAAAATCGTGGTACTGCATGTAGGGCTATTTTATTAAATCGAGTGAGCCCTTAGCTACAGGACGAGACAAAACTGAACGTCATAAAAATCTGGGGATGTTATAATAATGTTGTGTTTGAGTTGGCGACGAACTTCATTGTGGGCTTTCTCTTTTCCGCAACTGAAATAACCTAATAGATTTTGTCCGAATTGAAAAGAAAAAGTTCTGAATCTTGCTCCTGGTTTTAGTTTTCAGAGTTTTGCCATATAAAATAAATACATTATTCTATTCTTTTGGCACTCATGCAAGTATACACAGACTATTGTGTACATACGTATTAACCCGGACAATTCCTGACTAGATCGTACAAATATTTTCACGGAAATAATTTTTTTCCTAGGATAGGCTTTTTTGCTTTTGAATTTTAAGAAAATTTTGATTTTATAACCATTTTTAAATTTGTCAGTTAAAACATTTACTGCATAAAAAGCTTGCTGAAGCGTGTCCATGTAAAGCATGGCGTTTAGTTTTCATTTGTTTATTACTTTATGACGCTTTCAAAATGAAAATCGGGAACAGTTAAAAATGTGAAAAACAATTTTTGTATGAATGGCAGCAATGTCAAAAAATCCTTGGCTTTTAGCAAGTTCAGCAAAGTCCGGGTTAAATAAGAGAGTATGTTTTACGTATAATATAAGCTAGGCTGTTCTTGGCTAGTTTTGTGGATTATCCACATGTCTTTACCAAGGGATAGCGATCGGAAGGAAATTCATCTTTTTCAATCTAGTGTTATTTTATTGGAATTTCAATTTTCTTCTTATATGAAGTGTTTCTATCAGGCAGACGAGACATGTGTACTCAATGAAAGGAAATTGAAAGACAAACATCAAAAGCAAATTCAAAAACAACAAAAGCCAGCCAGCACTGACTGGTCACAGTAAATTACATTACAGTCAAGTGTTTTCCAAGAAGGGTAGAAACTCATGCTCCCTTCTTTCACTCTGACTTTCCTTTCGAGTAGCACAATCCTAAGATCGGTTATATCTGTAGAGTAGGCAAACTACAAAATATAGTTACAGACCTGACCGATTTTCTTCGTCTACTATTTCTTCTTTGTGTACACAGTTCAATATGGCAAGGCACGGCTCACCCGTCCTCAGTTAATGTTGTCGTATTCCACGTTTTCCTTACTCTGTCACAAATAGGGACCAGGAACCATCTACTTTAATGCAGAAAATTGCGTGTTCCGTCGTATTTGTGTGAAGAAACTTACAATCAGTAAAGTAATCATCTATGAACATATTCAATCCTTATAAATAATATCAACATATATGATTTGGATCAACTCGAAGCGTGAAAATTACGCTTCGTCGAGTAAATATTAAAACTTGGTAGGTATCTTATCATAATAAAATAATACACACACCTACGTATATTCAATAATGACAGTAGACGCTAAAAAACCAAATTAAAATTTGATAACCTCCCAAAGATATCTAATAATAATAGCAAAATTATTTCTGTAGAAAATTATCGAATATTAAGGTACCAAAACAGTAACGTTTTGGAAGAAAATCGGTATCTCTTACAATAGGTAGCCCTTTTAATTTATGTAGCAATAATAAAATAATTTTTTGATATCGACCTAGTGTAATTATTTGCTATGTACCGTTACATTACATTAATTAAAAATTAAATGTGCAGTCAAACTTTCCTCTCCAAAATAAATCCAAATCCGATTTGGATCCAATCGATTCAAAGAAAATTCTAATGGCAAATACATTAAAGAAAGTATATAATGAAATATGTATTAGATTGGAAAAAATGGCGAATGACGTCATACGAGAAGATGACAGACCGGCAAGATTTTGTAATGATGAAATGAGCTATCTATCTGTGGGATATCTACATGGGATGGGATGTAAGCTTAATCATTGTTTACCGAATAAGTCTCGCATTATGTCACCTTTCGATTCAGGTCTAGCGAAAAACTTTTCTTCATTTTGTTTCATGGGGAAGTGTGGTATGGGAAGTCATGAGTTGACTCTGTCTTAGTTATGTGTATAAATAGTGTCGTTGGAATGAGACGACAACTGTGATATCTTATGTTGATGCCAGTAGACACGAGACAGAGCTGGGCTTTCAAAGTCGAGTTAAACCAAAGGAGACAGATCTAACCTCACCAAAGTTACGTAGTACATGGAAGTCGAACTTTCTCTCTCGATTCTAGTCTGGTGAAATGTTCGGTGAAAGTCGGGTGGATGAAATAATGTTATATCTGTGAGCAGAGATGAGTATAGGAGGAATGCGTTGTGTAGAATTGTGCTTTATGGATTACTAAATATTATTATGAGAATGGTAAGCTTGTCTCCTCTTTCTTCTTTTGTTGATACGGCATAGTGTGGCTGTATCGGAGAAAGGAAGAGTAAGAAAGAGCGTGGTGGTGGTGGCTAGTGCATATAGGAAGTAGTTTCGTTGAGTGTTATGTTAGCTAATATCTTTTAGCAATATAGTTAGATTGGAGTCATATAATGGAGCTTAGCTCGACTGATCCTAGTATATCCATAGACGACCAAATATAAACTACCTACAAATTAAGATAACTTTCATAAGTTTTCCTAAACTAATCTTTGTCATATCAAGAGAGTTATCTTTAGTTGGTAGTTACTTTGTGTTGTGGTTGATGTGATGGCAAATGCCCAACTCCAGAGACCACTACTTACATTACATCATATCATTTCATCTCTGAGTGAGTCTGTCGCGACTTGTCTGGATTCATAATACCTTCTCATATGGATGAATGATTTTATTTTCCGTCTCCCTTGGGGTGCTTATCAAATCAACATCCTTGTCTCACACCAACCAACCAACATTACATTACATTATCACTCCAATCCAAAATAACATACTCTACTCTACTCTACTCTACTCTGCTCTACTCTGCTACATCTCCCAACAACATCCTCCTATATCTCTCTTATGTACAGTACAGCCGACTATTACGTACTTTTCTAACAAAACTACCTACATAAGTAGGAGCATTGAACCAATCTTACTTAGAAACTATCTACTTTCAACTATCATCATCATACTCACTACTACTTTATGTTTACCAACAAAATCATACGTAAGTCAACATAACCTAAATACACTAAGCTCACTCACTATACTATACACATTTATACAAAGAGGAAATCAATTCAAACGGCAAACACCACTTACACAGTTACACCTTGTCGTTTCATAACTAATAATGTGAGCCATAATATTTCATATAGACTTTTTTAGTTTTCCTAATTCTCTAAGCTATTCTTTTCTTGTTCTATGTAATAAACATTTTACTTCTACAAAACTCATTTTTATGCAACTGCTTTCTTTATGAAAATCAATTGCATCTTTATTGCGTCTTAGAAACGGGTTACTATTTTAAGTATAAGGTTCGTTGTTATAAAACACTAATTTTCTCGATTGCATAGATTGCTCTATGTAGGTTTCCTCAAATTATTTTTGTATTACACAAGGAGAGCATCACAGTAGAGAATATTTTATTGTTAGCATTTGCAAATTTTCTGGGATTATATAAGAATCGTAAGTAGGTAATGATAAAGCAAATTGTAAGTTTTGCTGGGCGAGTGTGCGAGGGCAAAGTTCTTGGGAATATTGTGCAAGCAGTTGACTAATATTTCAAGTGATTTAAAGCGTTAACATGAAACGCTAATTAGAAGAGCTCTCCTTGTGAAATACACAAATGACAAAATTATTGTTTACTAATTTGATTCGTATTATGTAGGCCTATTCATTGTTTACAGAGTGTCCACAGTTAACTTTAGCAATAGTCGAGCCCGCATAACTTTTGTGGGGATTTGGCATCCAGAGTAGTTGTCGTGTCTAACCAGTTTACGTTTAAAGTTGGCATTAGAGAGAAAGTTTTTGTGTTGGAGGGAAAGTTTTTGTTTAAATTCTCTTTATAAAAACTTTGACTGGGGAGTGAGTGAGTGAGTGAGAGCTGCGAGAGTAAATCCTGTATCCGCCGCAGAAAATAGATAACGCAGCCTGATGTGTCTCTTAGTAATACGCTACTAGCATTTAAAGCCTTTTAATTAGCCTTAACTGAAGTTGAAGTCTGTGTGCAGTGGCTATAGGGTCGCCAGTGAGGCAGGCAGGCACTAACAATATTTAACTAAAGATTTGTACACGCAACACTTCCGTATGACTAGCTAGGTAGCACTTTGAAAATGGACTATGCACCTCCGGAGAAGTGTAGAGAGCTAACCTGTTTAAGCACTCACTAAAAGTTTACGCTTATATGCGAACAAAGTTTTATTGTTCGTCAACAAGAGAGGAAGGAGGATGGCGACTGAAGGAAAATGAAAAGGAAATGCAAATCATAATAGACAAACATCCCAGAAGAATCTGAAACTCTCATTCTGAGAAAAGGACGACAAAGTTAAAGTTGTGAAATAAGTTTTGATTTTTTTCTTACTCCGACTAAACATATCTTTCCCAATTACAGAGCAGAATTACAAAACATTATGTACAAGTTTGTAGAGAGGAGATCTATTGCTTTCAAATGCCACTTTGGCTACATTATTTAGCAGACAATAGGTAGCAGGTGAGGTTGCCCTTATTCATTTTCTTACTTTGCTTTCTCTCCTGAGGATAGACACTATAAATATGAGCCACAAAGCGAAAGCAAGGACTATGGAGTGTTGGGTAATAAAGTAGACATTATTCTGGCATGTGGTGTGTGCGGTGTGTCTACAGAATATTATGAAGATAAGATAAATTGTTCACCAGCTACCTACATCCCCACCTACCTAGATAGATGAACATAGATAAAATCTACGCATAGTTGAGGTAGGTAGAAAGTAGTAGAAAGCAGTTGCTCTGCCTGTTATTATTGGCCTCTCTCTATCTACTTAGGCTCCTGCTATACTACACATACTACACGTAGTGGTTGTAGAATCCTTTGGAAATGACTTTCATATTTGATGAGGAAGAAATTTAATGAGGAGCCATGTAATGAGCTAACAAAGATTTAAAGGAGATGAAAGAGGAGAGCATCATCCAGTGATGAGAGGGAACGGGAAAACGAGGGAATATTATATCTGTTTATGTATGTAGTTGATATAGAGAAGTTTGATGGTCGAGGAGAAGCGGAATAGTAAGCCGCAAGGTAAGGTAAAGGAGAAGCTAAAGCAAAACACAAATACAGAAGCTACGTATTTAATAGAGAGAGAATGAAGACTCCCTCGCTCGCATCCTTCTTCCTTTCAAAAGGTATCTCTCTAAAAAAGGGAGATGAGATGAGATGTGAGCTTAAGGTAGATTAGGGTGAGAATGTTCAGGGTTCTCGACTCTTCGGATAAAAATATTATGGACGTGCTAGGAGAGTAGCAAATGAAATGGTAGTAAATGCCTGTGCACATAGGTATAACATAGCATAACGTATGTAGGTAATCATGAGAGAGGGAGTGGAGTCGACTGAGACAGGAGCACATGTGAGAAATCATAGACGAAGATGACATGAGACGGGAAGTAACTTGGGGCCGAGAGTTACATCTGTCTCGCCATCATCCTTCTAAATATAGCAAAGGATAAATAAATAGCAACTATAGCTATAACATGTCCTTATAGTAGAGACACGAGAAGAAGTGGAGGAAGCCTGGACGGACGTCTGTAGCGTAGCAGACACATGGCGTGGACTCCAGTCAGAAGAAGAAGAAGAAGTGGAGGCGAAGGCGGAATCTGAAGGTGGCGAAGTGAGGGAAGAATGAGAAGGTGATAGTGAGGAAGTGACGTGTGACTGTGTGATTCTAAATGAGAGATGAGAGGTGAGATGAAGAGAAACCACGAAGGGTGTAATATGGAAGGCGATATAAAGATAAGTAATAGGAGGAGGAGGAGGCGGCGGCGAAAGAAAGGAAGCCACGAGAACAAGACAAGGCAGATGATAAAATAAAGCAAAGCTCGGATGATGTGGAGGTAAATAAGGACGTTGTAGTTGTAGCCACTATTATCCTATCCGTAGGTAGCCACTAGGTAGTTATATTAAAAATAAGGTAGAGAGCCATGCACAGCCTTGTCCCTAAGTGGTGCACAGAGCAATAATAGGTCTGCGCTATAGGCGAGCACAGTGCTCGAGATCTAGATAATAGCTGAGAGCGAAGAGGCAGAGTGATGAAACGAGCTAAAAAATATATCGGACAGGATAGCTGAGACTAAAGTTATCTCGTAAAACAGGACGCATCAGCAAAAATTGTGAAACATAAAAATAATGGAGTTGGGAAAAGGAAATAAGAGAGGATTCAGATCACACAGAGTTACCATATAGTGTTTTGTCTTTTCTCCTTTAGTCTGGCAATGGGATTCTCGCATTCCGACGACCCACCCTCGCCACACACACACCACAAACAAAATCCTCTGCTGTATAGCGGTGAGGATTGTGCTGTGCCGTGCCGTCGTCGCGTCTTCCTCCTCGTCCTCACCAGTGGCACATCATAGCCAATACTCATAACTAGTGATGGTAAACGACAGGCTGTCCACCTACGAACCATCCCATGCCATCCCATTGCCGACCAAGCACTGCAAACCAAAGGCAGCTATGAAGCTCAGTTAGAAGAGCCAAGGAAACTAAAGGAAAGTGAGTTGGAGTTGTGACATGGCACTTTATATAATAGTCCCAACATAGTTAATATATGGCGGATAGGGACAGACACATACTTAGGTCTCTTCTTCATAGCCAGGCAGAGAGGCAGGGAGGCCAGGAGCGAGAAGGACGGTTAGCAGGAGCCCTATAGGCAAAGGAGCCTTTTGGAAGTGAGAGGAGGAGAGCGGCGAGAGAAGTGAATGAGTGACTGAGCTTCTGTGTCTCGACTTGTACTCTTTCTCCCAGAAATAGAGAAAACTGCAGAGAAATCGTCTCCAGAAGTTGCACATGTAAAATGTGCTAAGAAATGTTGCTGACAAAACAATATCTTGCCCGTTCATTCTTGGGAAATGCTGGTAGTCTCTGTTCTATGGAGGAGGCCGAGACTAGAGCAGAGAGCAACTATGGAGTGTGTAACGTTAGACGATGAGGCTATGCTGCTGGAGAAAGCAGAGAGAGAGAGAGAGAGAGAAAAGTGAGTGGAGCAGTGAAAACGAAACCACAGACCGATAGTTACTCCAACTAAGTTTGTCTTGCATTTCCTATCTGATGAAACAAAACATTCGGGAAAAATCTAACGTTTCTTGAGAAAGACGAACTATATTTCTCGTGTGGCATCGAGAAACCGATAAAAACAATACCAGATTGAATGGGGAAAACGTGTTTGAAATCTACAATCAATATGGTCAAAATGAATGGGGAAAGCCTTTCACTTCTTTCTTTCACTTTGCCCGCAATCCACCCATCCCTCTATCCTATTTCTCGTATCAACTTGAGCCTTTAATCAAATCACATTACCCATCAGAGTTGATGCCTCTTCTTCCTTGCTGCTTTCCACACGTGATCCGTATACTCCCGACCTCTGTCTCTACAGATATATATTGCATATATGTCTCAGTCATGCATTCATATATTTATATATCTATAGCTACTAGTACTCACATGAGTTCTAATATATATATTTATATATAAGAGCCAAATGGAGGAATCAGGAGGACTGGCTGTTAGTAGAGCGACCTAGTACTAAGTAAAAAGTAGCAGGACATATTGTACATTGTACTCTCCTTGGCCTTCCATTATTTTTGGACACAGTGGCCATAGGTACATAACCTCGGCCTTAAGTAAGTAAGTAAGTAGTGCACAAGTCTATCTCCACCTCTGCCTCACCTACATACCAATAGCCAATATAAAGTCTCTATTATCTTTTTGAGCGGATAGAGATCTTGAGGTTGTTGGGGGTTATAAGACTCTAGTTTTTTAGCTAGCTCCTGTATGATAGCAATCAGAGGGACAGGGAACTACTGCAGAATATAATATGAAGCTGTGTAGTGGCTTTAGGTAGAGCGGTTTAGGCCTCTAGTAGTTCTTTCTCCTTTCTGTTCCTGATTTGAAGATGCATGTATGTGGAGGATGGAGAGAGAGAGAGATAGAAGTTAGTTGGAGCCTATTACTTTGGACGGGAGTGATGGAGGGAAGTAGTATTGCCCCAGCCCCAGCGTCCACCAATTTCAAGACAATGCGATGAAATAGTGGCAGAGTGCTCTGTGGAAAGAGATAAATGCAAAAGTATGCATGTATGTATGTAGGTAGGGATTGATATGGAAGGCTATGTAAATCCTCCGTGTCGGCATTTCCTATTTGGGAAAAGTCCAGAGAGCAGGGAGCCAAAGGAAGCCAGAGGGCCAGTGAGAAGAAAGAGAATTTCACTTGAAACTTAAGTCTGGAGGAAACTGTTATGAAGGAATAGTAAGGAGGCGAGAGGAGGCAATGCATGCCAAGAAAGAAATTCTCAATTCTGTAGTCAGTACAGAGTTTGGATTTTTTTAGTATGGAGGATTGTGTGGAGAGTTCGAAGAGTTTCCCTTCGTCTTTCTGTAGTGCAGTGTCCACTTGATGTGCCAAAACATCGGTTGTTACTGTCTAACAATAAGTGTAGGAGTAGGAGCGTATCAGATCCTGCACAAGACTAGTGTGCATTCAATTGAATGTGAAAAAACGCAATCGTCTTTCCAAATCTCCCGACTGTTACATATGGAAGAGTTTTTTGAGGGAAGGAGAGGAGATGATAAGAGAGAGAGAGGCTATTAACTATTGACATTGACTGCTGGCAACCAGAGTCAAATTCTCTAAGTCTCCCACGACAGGATCTCTACACTTTTGTTGTGTAGTTGTTTTACAAATTGGACGTAATTTCAGTTGTGCATCGATTTCGTGTTAGATTCAACAAAGTGACATGTTTCTTTCTCGCTTTATGGCTCATTTAATTGTTATGAGAATAGATAATGCGCTGATGATGATGATATGACATGGAATACAACGATAAGAATATTATTTACTGGCACAATTATGAAATACTGGCAACGTGTTGCCTCTAATCGCCCATTTCATTTCTAGCAGAACTAAAAGTTCCGTTTTGTTCAGTTCACTTCACTCAGACTCTGTCTCACTCCCGCGTTCTCTCTCTCTCTCCTCCGACAACTTTCCCTCACACAATCCAACCAAAAACACTAAGCTCACTCAGAACAGAGTATAGTGAGGAGTTTTTTCATCGATTTTCCATCCCTCTACTTTCCTGACTACAACAGCAACACTAACATCAAAACAACTACCAAGTGTTTAAAAACATGAGAAACTAGGATTTTACGCCACTCATCCCGTTCCAAACGAAATTGTGGTAATTATTTTGATGCTTAATAAGAACTGAGTTGCATAGCCAAGGTAAATTGCTCCAAAAATTACTTTACAGTTCCTTACTTACAGACTTTCAATTAACAACATGATTTATATGGACTTTTTAGCAATAAAATCACACATTCTTCCATTAGGAACAGCTTATTAGAGGATGTAGCCAGCTGAATTGTTGCACTTGCTTGCAGCAGCAGCCACCTGAAAGCACTCAAACCCTTTCCCTCATTTCTATGAATGTATGCAGCAATAATACTCTAACGCATGCATTATTTATTTAGCGGGGACATTTAACTTGTTTGCAGCAGCAGCCACCTGAAAGCACTCAAACCCTTTCCCTCATTTCTATGAATGTATGCAGCAATAATACTCTAACGCATGCATTATTTATTTAGCGGGGACATTTTTATTGCGTCAAATGAAACATTTGCTTCGTCTCCCTAAAAACTACTACACAAGTGCATACATAGTGCCACTGTCTCTCAGAAATTTAAATTAGCTAACAATACATAAGTACAAAGTGGAACAAGGAGCATACGAAGGAGTTCTGATGAAATTTGTGCAGCGTAACCCGAAATGCCCTCCTCGCCCCTCTTCTTTTTTCTCTCCTCACTCCTCAACCAAATAATTCTACTGATTCGAACATTTTCTGTCTAACTTTTACTTGGCTAAGTAAGTAAAATCTGGCTCGCTCTCCTTCCCTCCTCCGCCTCATGCTCGACGAAGGACTAATGCACCGACTGACTACGACTGTAGCTACATATTCTGCACACATGAATGTCTACTCATGAACCTTTAACGTCTGTCCTCCTACTTAGGTAGTTTACTTACATGCAGGATGCAACTACATAGACTACATGTAGCAGCTAACCTCCTCCATCCAAATAAAAAGCTCCTTCCTACTACACCAAAAAGAAAACTAAAGACTAAAGAAAAGAAAACGATTCATGATGAAAGAGAGTTTAGAGATGGAACGTTAGAGAATAACCTGGGAAAATTCACGACGACCTTCTTTCATATAATAATATAATATACCTATCTACGAACATGTCTGTCTACAGAGTATGTACGTGTACTGCAGGAACAGGTAATATATATAATATAGTTACCTATTATACATAGTGACTAGAAGGATGCAAGGACACAGCGAGGGATCATTTTAAAGAAATGAAAGGGGAAACTAGTCGGACTCCTAAGTTTTGCCGCAAGATTTTATTAAGAATGCAATTTTGCAGGGTTTGTATAATGAATACATTAAGTCGTATCCCTGTTACATCCTGGAAATGGATTTAATCATAAAGCAAGATAAAAATAGTCTAGCCAGAGAAAACTTGTTCTCCGCTTTGATAAGTACGCGTGTGTGTCTTCTCCTCCATACATGCTCGTACGTATTACCTTTATATCAGCCCCACTCCCACTATATGCTCGCTACACT
This sequence comes from Tomocerus nigrus, assembly GCA_019776505.1. Lineage (NCBI taxonomy): Eukaryota > Metazoa > Arthropoda > Collembola > Entomobryomorpha > Tomoceridae > Tomocerus > Tomocerus nigrus. The sequence continues at coordinate 11,570 of JABASI010005343.1, forward strand.
CCAGCTCATTTCTTTATTTTATAAAACGACACGGTAATAATAGTTTGACTCTCGTCTTACAGATGTACTTATATACCGAGGACATGACAACAGTGACAAGAGAAAGAACTCATAAGAAAAGAAAGAGAACTGGAGATTTAGGACAGACAGAAAGAAAGGCGATCAGGACGAGTAGCGACTGCTACTCCCACTTAACTTTGCATAACATAACACTAACACTGACTAAGTATATTACAGAGCCTTTTCTACTATACACATCCACTTTCCTCATTTACAATACAACTCCATTATAAAAAAACAAGAAAAGTGCAAAATTGTTTCCAGCAAACGACTAATGCCTCTTTGTTTGCCTTACTAGCACATCCTCATTTATTCTCTATAATAAAAACATAATAGGCATAAAATTCTCTGCTCTTATCTTGAATCATGACTCATGCATATCTTTTTAACGAGCTAAAAGACTAAAAAATACTTTACACTGCACTTAAATATCTTACATTAGTAGAACTGTAGCTTCGTCTAAATCTCATTTTAACTCAACGCGATCGTTCGAAAAAAATTCACTAACACTTCACTACACTATTAAAAGCCTATTTGATGTAATTTTTAATAGATTCCTTATAGTAAGTATGTACTCCTGTAGATATACTGCAAGCAGCCCAGCGGCTCAAATATATATTTACAATTTTTTATTAGTATATTTCTGCTTGATCTGCTTACTTTAACATTTGCGCTACAAGTGAATAAAAATATTTGAAAACTGGGTAGTAATAATTTAAGAAAATAAAAAATTTGGGCAACAGTGATTAAGTCTCACAGATAGATTAGACGTATTTATTTTGAACATAATTGTAAGTTATTATATTTAGCGTTATATTAATTATTACACCCA
>JABASI010005344.1:0-12461 GCA_019776505.1 Tomocerus nigrus
GAATCACATTCAATACTTTTACCGTCGAAATGGAAAATAATTTTTTCTCCATGTTTAAGCCTTTTTTAATTTCTATTGTTGTTGCTGGATGTTTTACAATTTCATCAACAATGATGATGGATCAAGTGAAGTCGAAACCATTGTTAGGAATTGCTGGTGTGATCGCTGCTATTTTAGGGACAACTTCCGCATTCGGCTTCTTATGTTTCATCGGAGTACCTCAGATAGGAATTAATATTGCCATTCCTGTCATAATGCTTGGAATCGGGTAAATTTCTCACAAATATTCCGGATATTTTGCCAAGCAAAAAATTAAAATATGATTTCGACGCGAAAAGAACTTTAATTGTGTATAATAATTAATTCTTGCGCTATATGTTAATTAATTCAATGTTATTCATCTGGAACATTATTTTCGTGCATTATTATAGCGTGGATGACATGTTTGTCATGCTTGCAGCGTGGCGTCGAACATCAGCCCATGACCCCGTGCCAAAAAGACTTGCAGAATGCTATGTATTTTTTCTAAAACTATTTAATACAAAATACCTGTCCATAATTTACTTTTGACACAATTACCAATATAATTATTGTTATTTTATTTACATATTTTAGGCAGATGCAGCGATTTCTATAACCATAACTTCCCTCACAGACAGTTTGGTAAGTCATCGCTAGATTTATTTATAAAAATTAGTAACTGAAAAGTTACTAACTGGTGACTGTCTAAAAGCAGTGACAGAATTTGAAGAGGAAAACACAATAAAATTATTTTGCGAAATGTTTTATTTTCAGTCATTTTTCGTCGGGATGCTGACGCCCATTTTAAGTGTACAAATATTTTCGGCATATGCCGGGACTTGTGTCATTGGTATATACCTTTGGAATGTCATTTTCTTCGGAGCATGTATGGCCATCAGTGGTTTTAGTGAAGCAGAAAACCGACATTCAATTTTTTGGTGGATAGAAGCCACGCCCAAATCAAAGTCTGGTGAGAAATTGTTGTTTTTAGTGCTTTTCCTTTATTTTATTCAAAAAATTGAATTTTTTTTAATTGAATTTTGTGTAGATTCACTTTCCTTCTACAAAAGAATTTTGTTCACCGGAGGAATTGACTGGAAGGAACCTCATAATCCGCTCAACGACGAGGAAAATGCTGCAATGGTTTTCTTTCGCGATAAATTTTCTCCATTTATTTGCAAGCCTGCAGTTAAAATTGCGATACTCGTTTCGTTCGTTATTTACCTGCTGATAGCCCTTTGGGGAATGTCAATGATGAAAGAAGGCTTAGAAGAGGCTAGATTAGTTCGCTATGATTCCTACATGACTGATTTTTTTGACAAGGACGTACAGTATTTTCGGAATTATCCACATCGATACCAGGTATTAACATTTTATTAAATCGGTTTTTGATTGGGTACTCTGCGAAATTATCTTCGGAAAATCAGATTTTCCAAGATTTTGTAAATTTCTGACAAAGTAACATAAAAAAATATATTTTAAAATTCTTCGTCATTTTACAGATTGTTGTAAGCACTCCATTGGATTACTCGTTGAAGGAAACTCAAAAGAAAATTGAGAATATGCTGTATGATCTTAGTTCAGTCCAACACATGACTTATAAATATTCTGAAAATTGGCTCCAGTCGTATACAAATTACTTGGAAAGCTATGGGGAATTTTTGGATTTTAATGTGACAGATGAACAGAGTTTCATTCAATTATTTCGTACGGGATATTTGAATGAAAAGTCAATTTTTTATCATGACGTAGTTTTCAATGAAGAGAAAACAAAAATAATTGCTTCTCGTTACGTCCTTCAAAATAAAGACATGTGGAACTCAGAGATCATAAAAAATGTTGCTGCTGACCTAAGACAAGCTGCTAGAGAACAATGGGACAAGAATGGATTAAAAGTCACTGTCTACCATCCTTGGCTTCATTTTGTAGACCAGTACTTGATCATTCGCGATCTTACAATAAAACTCGTTACAATTGCTGGTAAATTATTTTTAAATTTTATTCACTGACTGATAGACATTAAAATTCCCATCCCTGATAATAATTCAAAAATTAAAAAAAATCCAATTTTGCAAACATAAGAAAGGCAAAATTACTAAAAAATCAATTAAATTAATTCCCTCAATTTTATTTTCAGCTGCTATTGTGATGCTTGTGACAGTGGTGTTTATTCCTAGTTTCGTTTGTGCTCTCTGTGTCTTCTTTTCAATAGCCTCAATAGAAATTGGAGTTTTGGTAAAGAATGAATAAATAATTTTGAAAATATACAATAATTAACAATTATAATTAACAAATAAACATAAAATATATTTTGCGTTCAATAGGGCTTTATGAGTTTATGGGGTCCTGTTCCTGTTAATCTGGATATCATTTCTATAGTCGGCATCATTGTAAGATACACTAACACCCAGTATTTTTATTTCCGTTAAAAAATAAATTAATGGTAAGTAAATGAAAAATGTTTATTAATATTATCTATATTTATTTTTTTAGATGTGCATTGGATTTTCAGTGGATTTCTCAGCGCATATATCCTACGCTTATATTTCCGCCAAAGGAGATACATCAGAAGAGAAAATAAAAAAGGCAATGCACTCGTTAGGACTGCCGATTGTGCAGGGTGCTATATCTACAATTATCGGCAGCTTGGCGTTAATTATGGTCCCATCCTATGCATTTCATTCTAATTTCAAGATAATTTTCCTTGTCATCGTTTTTGCTACTTGGCATGGATTGTTCTTGCTCCCAGTTTTCCTCATGCTCCTCAAGCCAGAAAAATACTCTTCATTTTCTTTCGGATTTAACCATAAGCGATTTGATCTTGAAGACCGCAGTGAAAAGACAGCTCACTCGTTTCCTTTCAAACAGAAATGCTACAGTAATGTGACAGCTCGCGCAATTAAAATTACTCCTATTACATAATGCAAATGTTTAGCGAGATCAGATTAAATAAATATTTTTTTACTATCTATCACCTTTTTAAACGTTACCATTTTGAATGTTGAATGTATTTAATTAAGATTAGCTTATAGGCATTTTTCTATTTGTGGATTTGCACAGGAAGTAAACTTTCCTTTCATTCAACGCCCTAGACCCACATTACTGGCATTAATAATTCTTTAGTTGTAGTATTCCATCGTATTCCATTATGTATTATATTTATTGGTAAAATAAACCGTGAGAAAACTGCAGTTTATACTTACGTAAAAGATAGCTATAGGGAAAACAGTTGTGAATCTTCAATCTTGACAATGTAACACTTTTTAATGCACGTAAATAAAATCTTTGTGTTAAATAAGCTAAGCTCGTGATAACCATTATAATTAATTAATTAATGATCTACTTAGTTAAAGCGTTTTCATGGGCTTTCGTGGTATTTTAAAGCATTTTCTTACAAATTAATTATTGATAATAATTATTCATTTTACGCCAGTTACTAGGAACTGAACATTCTGCAAGCCACAACTAATTATGAAAGTTCCTATAAGTTTTCGCACACAGCTGACGAACTTTGAAGTAGTTCGTCAATCGCAATAACGTAAAAGGTTAAAATCTGCAGGGGAATTACACAAATAAAATCCACATATTTTCTCACATAATCAGATGAGTTTGCATTGTATAGAGCTTGTAGCAAAAAATAATAGCATATTATTAACACCAATGACGTCAGTAAATGATAAACTGCCCTGTATAGTATATCTTTTGTACGTATTCAGTAATTCAGTACTATACACAAAATAATGATCTTGATAAGTTGAGGTAACCCACGCTATTATTATTATATAACTTTTTTGCTCAAAATTACATTTTGCGAGACTGGATTTAATTGTCTGTAGATTTTCACATTAATGAAGTCAATGCAATTGTTCTTTGCTCTAGGAAATATTTTCATGGAAATTGTAGCTTCCTTCCCATTTCAGTTTCTGACAACAACTAGCAAAGTCAAATAGTGACTGACACCTCTCTTAGCATATCAAAAGCTACTACTAAAAATTTCAATATAATTATAAGTCGCCGATAAAAATTTGCAAATTAAAAGCAGCTAATCCAAAAATATATCTTGACACATCTGTCATTAAACCAAAACGTAAGTCAACACAACTATATACTTTTAAATTAAAGATATACCTATAAGTAATTCCTACTTTTCTACCTATAACCTAAGAAATCTTTTGTCATTACAGAATTTGCATATTAAATTACTAAATGTACTTAAATGACATAATTAATTTCATTATTTTATTTCTGTTTAGATTTTCAGGATGCAAGAAATCTCTGGTCAAGATAAAAGTGAGGAAGAAACACCCGTATTTAGATCTGACTTAATTTCAAATTACCCTAATTCGACTTCAGAAGAAATCTTCACAAAAATGTTTACGGAAGCATTAGATCAATTGAAAACCAAATTAATTAGTGCCATTAGTAAAATAAGCAATCCCACAAGTTATCTACTTTGACATTCATGAATGTTTTACCAGTCCAAAATTAAAATTGTTCACTTTTGTACCACAACTATTTAAATATTGTAAATATTCGCATTGTTTTTCACATTGAAGAATTTTATATGCAATGAAAATTGTAATAAAGTCGTTTTATGTATTTACCTAGGTAGTTCATTATTATTATTTCTTCCACAAGTTAGGTATTTAATTTTTGTAACTGATGTTCTGCATGAAAGTGAAGAGATTGACTTCGTGAAAATATGAATATTATATGCAGATAAACACAACAATAATTTGAATGGAATGTGAAATAATATTTGAATCTTCACAAAGTCTAAATAAAAATGAAATTCATATTAGGAAATATGCCGTTCATGCAGCAGAAAATTAAATTGCAATATTTTTAAAACTTTCTATATCATCCTTTGTGTTCCATGTCATTTCGCCTTACTGTCTTTTCAGTAAATCGTTCATAGGTTTTTAAAAACAGTAATATGCTGAATATTTATAGTTCTGGACCGACCCTAGAACGGAAACGGGTTTGACGGATGGTATAGATATTGAGTTAGGGAATATACATTTAAAAAGTTGTACATGATATAAACGTTTCTGGACATGTGCATGGTATAGAATTAATTACGTAAGCAGAAACCGCATACAGACATACACAACATGTCGTGTAACGCTAATAATATGCATAACTCGATTTTATACAGCGTAGATAGTGAAGTTAATGATAAATCTTGCTATTGAGGATAACCTTGACAGCTTAGTTAGATTCACACAAGTTTTTATACTGCTGCGTCCGGAATGGCTCTTAATTTTTGATGCCGTGTATGTATGTATATGTCGTATGACATGTGGGCTGATGAGAATTCTTGACGAATATTTCCCTTGTGTAAAATTCATTAAACCTTGATAAGACTTAAGACGCTTATGATGTAAACAAGACATGTCTTTTTATCTGACCATTATATTATTACGTCAACAAAGAACATTTGAATTAACTACACAGTAATTTCGTACAAAGTTTTTGAAATTGACATAGTGCTTTTGCTAAAAAATATAATAGTTCAAATGGGAAATAACAAGATATAATATAAAATCGATAGGCCTGACATATAAAAGAAAACGTTAATTTTGTAGTGAAAATGAAGTCTTATTTAATTTTATACAACTTAATTCAAACATTTGGATGGACTTATGCTTTCTATAAAGCAGGTCCTTTCCTTCATTTCAAAGTCGAAGAAGATTCCACATCTTTGTGGGATTCTTTGGAAATTCCATTGAAAATTTTTCAGACAGCAGCACTTCTTGAAGTACGTAAGCAGTAGCTGATTAATTCAGCGAATAACAATTTTAATCTGATTTATTTAACATGATTCATTATCTTTTCAGCAATTTTAAGAAGATTAATAATTTTTGTGAATATTTTAATAGGTTCTTCATTCTATTTTTGGAATTGTCAAGTCTAACGTTTTACCAACAGCATTTCAAAATTTTGGCCGTGTGGTCGTAGTTTGGTGTATCTTGGATATCAGTCCACCGTCACAAAAATGCATTGGACTTCCGATATTAACTGTAGCTTGGTGCATTACTGAAATTGTTCGTTATGCCTACTACTTGACTACTCTTTTAAAAATACCTTCAGCTTTTCAATGGCTCAGGTAAATCATAAATATATAATAATATTATTGTTAATATTCTTTTATTGATTTAATCTGGATTTAATCATCCTATTTAAAATAATTTCGGTTTAATAATTTAAATCTCAGACCTATACTTATTTTTGTTCAATTGTGTAATTCGTTTTTCATGTCTTTTTACATTTCAGATACTCAACATTTATTATTCTGTACCCAATTGGAAGTGTAGGAGAGCTGATATGTATTTTTAAAGCTATCGGATATGTAAAGGATAAGGCGATTTGGACACATTATAGTCCCAACCGTTTTAAATTTTGGTATTAGCTACCATTACATCATCATTGCTTTGCTAATTGTTTTTGTTCCACGTAAGTTAATTTTTAAGTCAAATAATTTCAAATTTTAGCATGGGATATTATTATTGGAGTAAGAGAACCAAACAAAATTCATTAAAGTTTTTAACTACATAAATTCAAAATTAAAATATTTTCCGCTTCATGAATTGATGATGACAAATATAATTTCATTTAATTAATACTAGGACTGAGAAATAAAATTTGTTCTTGTTTTAATTACTCGACAGTAAACACCGACTCTGTACATCCACATGTTGTCACAAAGGAAAAAAATTCTTGGAAAAAGCAGTAAACGAAACAAATCCAAATAGCGACATTCACACAAGTACCACCTCCTTTTAATTGGAATATAACGTTACTATTTACCTAAAATAATTAAGTATCTATTTTACTATAAGATACTAATACTACATAGTACAGTCTACAGTAAATGTACAACAATAAACTGAAAATAAAAATGTGTCTGTTTATTAAACTTTCTAATGCCGTTGTACCGTATGGTAAATTATCATAATCATTATTTGCACGGATGGTACCATTTTCCAAAAAACATAGAAAGATACGATGAGGATAATCAGTTTCAGAAACTATTATCTGAATTATTAATTTAACATTCAACAAAAATAATGTGAAATTGTGAACTCTCCCGTGGCACATTATATGTATGCCATCTTGCATTGAATTTGTTGCGAATCTTGCGAAATATTTTGAATTGTACAGCAGTGTAACAGTAAACCATTCAACTTAATACTTATTGAGCTATTATTATAATATGATTTAAATTAAACTATCTTTTGCTTCTTAACAATACACCTTCAAAAAGAAGGAAACTGTAATTTATTAATAAATAATAAATAAATATTTTGAATGAATTTTAATTGTATTTAAAATTATTATTTATTTCTCTTTAGCTAAGAATTTATGAAGAAATGTTTTAGAAATCCACTAAGAAAAACAGAAGTGTAGCATATAAAAGTGGAAGTAATAAAAAAATTTAGTGGAATTTTTAGTGGAATTAAATAAGGATTAAGGAAGGTACTTTATCTAAAATATTTATCCGTCTGTATCGACGTGGCTGTCTAAATAATAAAATAATAATTAATAAAATAGTTTCTATACTATTTGGCACTAAAATTAGCAGTTCCTCAATTTACCACGTCTACCGTTTGTCCGTTTTCAGATATATTTTGATCTGGCTATTTTGACCCTTTTGACCACACCTGATTTTAACCATGTCATAATATATGTAATTAATCGGTACAGTAAATCTATCTACTTCTAGACAGTTCAATCCACAGTATGCTTTGGTATTTATTTTATAAATTATTGCTAGAGTATTTACTTGTAATTTTAAAAATGAAATTAGTTACATTGATACTTTATTATGTTAATTAATTATGTTATCACAAATTACAATCAAAATAGCTGCGTGGTCTCTAATCATAATGGCAAAGATATTTAGTAGTGTTGACTGTCGACTTATCTGATTTGGAAGTGATGAATATGACATAGTAAGCATATAAAGCATATTATGTATAGTATGTAGGTAGTTAAATACTTAGAAAACTACTGTGTATGATTATGCATTAACTGATAAAGGATTGTTACCTTATTCCAACAATGACCTTAGTACAATGGCCAGTTAATAAATGTCTATTAAGCCATTAAGTCCACATTGGTAGGCGTAGTTCCTTTTGGCGAGACGGTTGTTTAGTGTGAGAGTGATGATACATATTCTAATAGCCAGCTAAATGATCAATGTTAAGAGACGGTGCGTGGTAAACAAAAACTTGCTCCTCTTGTTGAACTTGATGATTCTTACCTGTGATTAAATTGGTCAAATCAATTCATTCATGAATTGCAATCTTACTATCTTACTACTATGAAACTATGAACATTAGCTACCTATTTATTAATTGTTTGTGCACATGAGACTTTCTTATTATTTACGTCATCTCGTTGACCAGACGAATGTATCCCAATCTTATTGGGCAGAGACTATACAGAGAGACACTATCACCATTCTATTAATCATTTGGAATGAACTGCTCACTAGAAAAATATTTTATGAGATGAGAGGATATAATGTAAGAGAGATAGGATAAGAAAGAAATGGTCCATATTATTGCATCAGTATTTGTGTTAATGTTACATATAATGGAAGTACCTATTTATTTGGATGAAGAATTGGACCAAAGTGTAACATTATAGTAACATTGTATATCTAAGGTCACTGCTACTCCCTTTTGTTTCATGAAGCCTTGTCGAAAAGCCAAATCTGATGTGTGACCGACTGTCTGAATGTGTACCATGTAAAAATTAACTAAAGACATAACATAAATTACTGACATTGAGTAAGGTTACCAAGTATGCATAATTTAACGGATGGGGATGGATAATTGTCGAAAGAGGGAACGGGACACTTTCATTTCGTCATAAGATTTTTCACTATAAATACTGTGAGGATATTGGAAGAGATCATTCAATCTTCATCCACTTCTCTTCTACTTGTAGATCGGAGCAGAAAAAAAAGAAAAAATCATCATGATCAAGGTATACACCATGGAATTAAAATTAAATTTTCAATTTTATTTAATTTGTCTACTTCGGGATTTTTAATTATTTTTTTCTAATAATTTTCAGGCTGTCGCTTTCTTGGCCATCGTTGGCTATGCTTCCGCTGGTGTTTTGACCACCGGAGCCGTCTACGCTCAACCCGCCTACTCCGTTGCTGCCCCAATTGCCTCTTACTCTGACAACCGGGCTAGAATCAGCCAATCCGTTCGCCCAGTAGCTTATGCTGCTCCAGCTGTAATAAAATAATTTATTTTCTGCATTTTTTAATTTGGCGGGAATTGTAATTATAATTTAAGGATAATTCTAATTGACATAACTTTTTCTTCACTGACCTGAAGTATGGTTACCAACAGGCTGCTGTCGCTTATGCTTCCCCAGTCGTCAAGACCATCGCCCCAGCTGTCGCTTATGCTTCCCCAGTCGTCAAGACCATTGCTCCAGCTGTCACCTATGCTTCTCCCATCGTGAAGACCATTGCCCCAGCTGTTGTCAAGACTGTTGCCCCTGAGCCATACGATCCTCATCCACAATACAACTTCGGATACTCCGTCTCTGACGCTCTTACCGGAGATCAACACAGCCAACACGAATCTCGTGATGGAGATCTCGTCCAAGGCAAGAAATTTTTACGAAAATATTATAGACATCTTGTAAAAATTCACTAAAGATCAATTTTAATAATTTTTTCTAATGATTCTTATAATTAGGACAATACTCCCTTGTTGAACCCGATGGTTCCATCCGTACCGTCACCTACACCGCCGATGCCGTCAACGGATTCAACGCTGTTGTCGACCGTTCTGCCCCAACTGTTGCCGTTAAGGCCGTCGCTCCAGTCATCAAGACCGTTGCTCCAGTTCTTAAGACCATTGCCTCCCCAGCTGTCTACCACCTTTAAGTTAAAATCTTTCTTGTAAATTATGCTAAATCTTCTGTTTAGTTGTCTTTACATAGATTTTCAACGTTTCCCTTATACTCCGCTATGACAAAATCTGAATTCTTTCTGCTCTAATTCCCCTTCCAAATCATTTTCATATGATTTTCATCTCTTCATCCCCTTTCATTCTTCTGTACTCATCGTCATTTCTCTCTCTTCCTAAATGTTCAATTTCCCAAATTATCTTCTCTTCCTCTATTTAATTGATGTCGTTATTTATTGTTGTTGTTATATACGAAAATGTATTTATCTCAAAAACCATAATCGGAAATAAAAGCCTGTTATATATCAGTTGTTTGTCTATTGTCAACTACTTTACATATTTAGACATGTTCGAAAAGCACTACTTTCGCAATTTCACCCTGTCATATTATAATAATATATTGTATATAGGTTAGCAAGTATTTACACAAACCATAACCAACATCAAAATTAACAATTAGCTTAGGTTACCAAATTAAGTGATGGAAACTTGATAGAGTGGTAAAACATAATAAATATCATTACAGTGCTTTGTTTTATCAATATTTTCGATATTATCATCATGCCATACTAGCCATACTGATTTATATGAACCATCCTTGTGCTACTTTATTACATCCTTTTTGGAATGGTTTATAGTATAATGATATTTTTACTCGGCTGCGAATATTTAAACAATAATAACACATTGGTACTCGATATTCCTGGAAATACGTCTTCTGGAGACTGGACACTCACTCATTTTTTTACTAACAAAGGAACGCACAGAATGTGCGTTCTGCGTTGATAAGCAGACTTAGCCATGACTTAGCAGAGATTGACATTACATTAATTACTACTAGCATATCGTAGCATCTAGCATGCGTAATGGGATTTGAGAATTGAGAATATTGAGCCTTATTCCGATTTGTCATATAAAAAATCCTGAAAATTACCTATCATTACTATTAACAAGCTAATGTATAATTTCAGAAAATTTGCCTGTGTTTCTAGTAAAGCTAACAATTGGCAGAAACACAATTAAATATTTAATAAAAAAATATATACCTATTTAAAATAAACAAAAACATATATTTATCTAATTTGTTGACAACCTGCAGTCGACTGCTGCACATTGTATTTCCTGGGTATTGTTCATAGTAAAATTGTTATGCTTATGCACAATTAAAATAACTGCCATTAACAATTTACCACCCATATAGTACACAGAATACACGTTATTTATTTAAAAATGTAGCAATTATTTCCAAAATACAATGCATTTCCGCTGCTCTGCTCTACTTTACTCACTGTGCTAATTTTTTTACCAATTACCATCGTCAACTCTAATTCCAATTTTAAACATGACATTCTATAGAGAATTCTTCCCCCGCTGTAGTGTTGGCAAAATCGATCAATTTGCTTCTCAAGATGTTAACTATACAATTTTTGTCCTTATGTTTTCTAGCAGTGGGCTCCTTCATTCAACTCATTGGTAAGAGTAAATAAAAATAAGACAAATCAAAATCTTCTAAATAGATAATAATACGTCCTAGTTATTGTAAATGCCATTTCCTTGTATTATGCGATAACTTCCTAATTATTATTTAATTTTATCCAAAAATATTTCCATAATATGTTTTAAAGTATAGATCATCAAATTAAACTCCACAGTCCACGTCCCACGCCCTCTTAATAAATTATGTTAATTATGTATGAGAAATACTTTCATGATCTTAGAGAGCAAAAATTGTAGATGACAATTTGTTCAGGTGCATATAATATATTCATTCAATATGCTACTGACCCAATTATGAACTTATAAATGATTGGATGCTGATTGCTGACTCTGCAGACGAAAAGCTACCTTTTCCTATCTCTAGAATTTAGTTGTTTCGATTTAAATTCGGTGATTGATAATGAGTTGAAAACCTTGTCTATTTACAATTTGTCAGATGGTTCTCCATTCATTGGCCCTGATTTCATGAGCGGTTTCGAGGCCAAATTTGCCCAAAAAGAGGCTGCCAAACAGGAAAAGCCTATAGATTCCGAGGAAGGTGCAGATTTGAGAAAACATTCACACGGCCATGCCGAGGAAGGTGCAGATTTGAGAAAACACTCACACGGCCATGCGCAAGCCGAGGAGAATAGTGAAGGAGGTAATAACGTTGACAGAGTTCATAAGAATCTGGAAAACGGCGGCCATATGGACTTCGCGAAGACAGTCGACAGTGTGGGCCGAACTGTTTCAGACTGGGATGTCAAAATCTAAACATCAGCAGAATTATTCTGAAATACACGACATGAATTTAAATAGTCTGCATGTTTAAGTAACAGCAACAGTCTGCATGTTTGTAAAAAACATATTAAAATGTGACAAATAAATTAATATTCTGGCCCACTTGCTATAATTATTATCTCTTTTCACATAATCTGCCTACCTTACTAAAATAGTGAAACGCATATATGATTTTTGTTTTTATTGAGTGTATATACCTGTTCATCTTGATTAATAATATTA
>JABASI010005345.1:0-12456 GCA_019776505.1 Tomocerus nigrus
AAATTTACTTCTAATTCGCTATATTTATTATGTACATATTTATTATCTAGGTATAGAATTAGGTATCGTATAATGTTAACTTTTGCACCTCTGGAGTAAATACCACATCAATAGAAAATGGAAATACTATACTACTACAGCTTTATAACTATTTATATTATAAGGAATCTTTGCGATCACTGCATAAGAATACATATCCTTCTATAATAGCACATTCATTCTTTCAAACCTTGAAGAAAAATTGTTACATAATTCACTACATAGAACTGTAATGATTGACGTCTCTTTTATGGTTACTTGGACACTACGCACGTTATACAGATGTATTACATAATAATGTAATCGTACCTTACTTCCGTAAAATTCATTAGTCAACAGCCAAATTAATTTCTTTATTTTGTATCTCGATAGAATTCTCAATGAGTTCAATTTTTAAAAATATTTCGCAAAATAATCGTTCTTTGGATTTTCAGAAGACAAATGTTTTTTTTTTGTATTAGTCAAGAGATTATTGAGATAGGACATGACGGAGCGGTATAGTAGTGTGAGAGTGAGGGACTAGGTATATGTCTTTACACGCATGTATGTGGCGATAGTTTGTTTGTAATCCGAAGGAGAATTATAGATAGTCGGCCTTGGTTGTAATCGTAAGTATTTTTGGCAGAAATCTGTGGAGAAGAAGAGAGCAGAGCGTGGATGTGCAGTTATTCAAGTGAAGTGCATGGGCTGAGTTGAGTGAGTGAGAGTGTTCTGATCTGTCGATCCGATTCTACTATTCCATTTTATTCCCTTCTTCGATTCTTTTGTATGAAGGGATCGGAAGGAGATTAAGGTTGGAGAGTGAGTAGTGTGTAGGTAGGTGCATAGTGCACTGTGGTGTGTTGCAGGCAGAGCAGAGTCAGTCACTAGAAAATAGTAGCCCTAAAATGTAACTGACTGAGGACGGAATGAGCTGAACGGAGTTTTCTCCTAACTGCCTCGTGTTTCTTCGTGTACAGACGTCTTTTCTTCCGCCCTGCCTGACTTGCCTCTGCTCTGCTACAATTTATAGCTGAAAGCAACCCTTGACTATTGATTTCTTCCTCTTCTTCTGTCTATTTCATCAGTGACTGGAGAAAATAACACCATCATCTAGGAAGACAACCTTCGGACGACATGTGCGTACAGGACTATCCCTAACTCTCGAGACGCATTTCAACGCCGTTAGATCACATCCAAAACAATAATCCCCATGCTCCACTCCGATTCCGAAAAGAATGTCTGCTACATTCCATTTTAATGATTAATACTACAGAAAATGGAAGGATCCTGATGGCATTCATATTTCAAAATCCTCTAAACTCCAACTCTCCACTTCTGACTGGAGCTACTATTCCACGTGTCCTTTCTTTAGATATTAATGTTCAAATGCCATTAAGAACTTAACTGTTCTACTGTAGCATTCTTCCAAGTGTACTACATACAAGATCTGACTTTTTCACTATTGATGTTGCTGTCGTATATTTATGTACTATGGCATTGTGTTGGAGCTACCAATCGAATTACTCCATGTACACTCCTCTCTGACACTTAAACTTGCTTCATTTCCTAGGGTAAATACATTTCGTGGCACTTTATGTCTAGTTTGTGACGACTTGTTACATGGTCATGTCCATCAATGGAGAATGCCAAAGAATTTCCTCGTTATTCTTTTTAATTTTCAACGTGATCAAGCGGTTCAATCATTATTAGTGTGTAAACGTCGTTTTTATATCCATATCTCCAATATTCCTTGATTCTAAGTGCTACGAAGCGTTTTTAATTCATTACTGTCTGGGATAACTAAAAGTCTACAGGTAGCTAGAGGGTTTCAAGTATGAAGCCAGTGGGCTGGGTTTGAAAACTCTTTGTAGGATCCTATGTAATATGCATTACTCACGTAATTAATGAAAAGTACACTGTATGCTTCAAGTCTCTTTTTTTATTGCCTTTTGTCAACAGTCCGTAAAATCCATTCATGCATGACTTTGACATGTCTGGGGGGTTAATAACGTTGAATAGGGAAGTACTAGAGTTGCTAGCTGACATGGTGGCCGTAGCTGGCCATCATATCAGCTATTAATAAACGAGTCGAGTGCTACCTAGTCACATTAAATTTGGATTGTGCAGAGGGAGGCCAAGTTAAGATACATTAGAGATACGCAACTATAATGAGTCAGTGAGTGGATTGTGGGAGAAAGGAATAAAATGGCACGGACCTTAATTATTTGATTGTTTATTAGACTTATGAGCACATTAAACGTTCCTACAACCATTTCCCACATGCACAGTTGACTACAAAAATTAATAGCAGAAACAGAAGTCAACTTTCGAATCAACGTCCATTCCAGGTGGTCCCCATCAACTTCCGACCTTTGCCTCTTAACTTTCCTTCCCTCTCCTCTCCTCTGAAACTTGTTATGCAAGATATTTACAGTCCGTCTCCACAGTTTTCATCAGTTGATCTTTTGCCATAGCCTGAGCTGTGTGTGTGTATGAGAACTTTCAATATGACAGGCATCTCTATCTAAATGGGAATATTCTGCATAGTTTCTGGTTGGAAGTGACTTGTCCGAAATTGCTTAATAGACAGATCTATTTGGTTGGAATCTCCCACAAAGTCTCATCCACTCTCAGCCCTAATCAAAGAGAACCGTAGAAATTATAGGGAGGCTTCGTATCGACCACGCCTAAATTTCCTATTCCGTGATGCTAGACAAACGAAAAATAACTGCCTCCTTCCACTCATATCAGACTGACACGCAAAAATTTAATCGTGATTTTCTCTGCACTTGTTCCACTTTTATGGGCTCTTGGTGGTCGTACTTAACTCTTAACTTGGGACAAAGCTTCTACGGCACACTGTACCGAATGCAATTTTATTTTCTCCATCCTCTCTACAGGGTCTACCGAAATCATTGTCTCATCTCCTTAACATTTGCAAACTACATAAAGAATTACACGAAACGAAATATTATTAAAACTATGATTTATTTTAAATTTTTAGTAAGTTGCTGACAGATAACTAATCACAGTAAATTTTATTTTAATATATTTTGAAACATTCTCACACAATTCTAAACGATTTACTAATTTTTTCCGTGCAAATGACAGAAATATTATTTTGGCTTTCAAATTAAAATAAATTTGACTAATTAATTGACAATTGTTAAATATATGGCACCTGAAGGAATTTTGTCCGCAGTGTAAAATTTTAGGATGTTTAGAAAATCCCTAGTATTATCCTGTGTAAACGAGTATAATATTATTGTAGGTATGCAGGAGAGAAAACTTAACTCTTGCTTAGCTTCTTCTTTCAATGAATGAAATGCGTGCTGTAAATAGAATGTAGGAAGGGAAGTAGGAGAAGGAATCGTAAAAACACTATTTTATCCTTACGCACTTAAAGACAGGTCCGTATAGGAGCAAACTGTTATCTTATATCTATTTATAGCTAGCTAGCACCGTCTAATAGGCACATGAATGTATAGGTACTCACATACGCACAACGCAACATGTACATACCAAGGCGTATATATCTATTACTAGGAAAACAGTAAAGTATAATAGAAAAAGGGAAGGGACTTTTATTAGCTCGACATTCTCCCTTTATAGAATTTCTAAAAAAAATGATATAGTTAGCCACCTAAGGAGAATAAGTAGGAGGATTTTGGCTCTACTCTATGCATTGTGCTCGACTATCGAGTTTTGGCTTTATTGCTCAGTTTTACAGTGCACTTTAAGTAGAGTCCTTGCATTTTTACTGATTGTCTCCAGTCGTCTAGTGGAAACTTAAATCACGTTATTGTGATTTACTTGTGACAGATAAAAAGTGCGTGTATCATAATGTGCCGCTGTTACTGAAAAACATGAAACACTTTATTTTTATGGTGCGCCGTATATCGAACGTAGAACAAAAGCAAAACTGCCAAGTCTCATATGAGATCTTTGGCTCCATAGAGCGCACGCTTACATATCCGAGGGAAATAAACCTAAATCAAGTGAAACACAGTGAAAGTTACGTATAAACAAACATCTTCGTATATTCAATGAGGAAAGATTGGATGTCAGATTGCATTAGGTCACGATGTAAATTACACAAGGAACAGTAGCCGTGTACATGTATGCATTCCATTTTCGATGGTAATTTATATCTGAAAAATTCCATGTCCACATTTCATCGACTAAATACTTCGATAGACTCCATTTATTAAAGTTAGCCACTTTATTTTCATAAATCATGTACCTAATTTTCAATTGAGATTTAATGCATCATAACTTAGATATGCTTTTAGCTTTATTATTGTAGAATAACATTCCATTTCACCGCCTAACAAAAACTAACGTTTTGCCGATAATTTATTGTCACATTGCCAACAAAATTCTATTTCTACTAAATTATTTAATTCCTAGCCAAGTCATGCCTTGGAATAATAAGCAATGTTTTTCACCGTAGTGCGTTAAAATTTTAATTCAAAATAATTCAAAAATAATGTTCATTTTCATGGATAAATTCAATTTTTTCTTATTTTTTGATGTGTTTTTTTACTATTCATTCCTTACAATAATTCTTTATAACGTAGTTACAGAAAGTAGAATAGGAATAGAAGTTGAAAAGAAATTTCAGTCTAAACTATAAATTCTGGAATACATAAAGGAGGTCTTGCAATTCAGAGAGATGATATAACATTAGGTGTATATTATAAGGATCTCTAGAAGAAGAAGAAGAAGAGAAGAAGGTGTACGTATAAGTTGCAAGTGGGTAGGAGAGAGGGAATTTCGTTTCCCAACTTAACTTTGGAGATGAATCGAGAGTCAAGTGAAACAAAAGGCGGAGAGGGACAGGGACGGGATGCAAGGCAGTCTAGCTAATTGAGTAAACTCTGCTTTTGACGTTTAGTGTGTAAAGTCAGCGGTGTAAATGTGATTGCCGGTAGTAGTGAAGTGTAGTGGAGCTGCGGAGTTCCTAATTGATGTTCCTAGTATCTTTGAAAATGTCATTGGTGCCGAAATTAGTCCCATCTCTTTATTCATGTGTGCATTGAGAAACGGACTAACGGAGTTCATTAGGACTCCCAGCCACCTTCATTACCTTCTTCTCTCTCGCACTCCTCTCCGAACTCGCTCCATCCAACCCACGAACGACGCTCCTTTGCCCAACAACTGGAAAAGGTGCAAGGCAAAGACTCACTTCTGCCCCGCCATCATAATCCTTGTCCCTTTGTGATCAGAACTTTTCCCTGGGACTCTCATCCCACTCACTCAATCCTCTACTCACATTCTCCTGACTTCGTGACCCTGCTTTCTCCACGTGTCTTCCCTAATGTCCATTTACTTACTTATCTCCACAGCTTAAACTCCAATGCCCACCACACTCACTTCTAATTCTACTTTCACCTATTTCTCCACTATAATAAACTTCACTCTTTTCTTTTACACATGCGAATTTTAGAACTAATTAAACTAGTTCTCTGCACATTTCAGACTACCAAGGAATGGAATCAAAATATAGTGACTTTAATATCTCTAGTTCGTTTCTCTCATTCAATTTTAAATTCTCTTTTCTATTTATTCCCGTAGGATTGATATGCACCATCCGATAATTAGAATAAATAATTTTACTCATAGCTCAAAATGTTCTAAAAAACTCAAAATAAAATAAAATTTAGGCAGTTATGTATCTAGTTCATAAAATTAACACACTTATTAATCTGGATTAATTTATTTAATAAATCCAATAATTATCATTGTGTCCGTTTAAAAAATTTTAAAAATGGAAAGCATGTGGTAAATAACAATATTTTATTATTATATTATTAATTCTTGAGCATTCTATATTTTTGTAATATTTCTTATTATGCTATGTATATCATTGTAACGTAAATATTAGCAAATATATACTACATAGCAATCTATTGATTTAAAAATGTAGGTATATTTCTAAAATCGATATGAAATATTCCCATTGAATAGAAATATTATACTGATGAGTTTATATGGCAGAAGGAGAGATATTATGTTGATACAACATAGCTAACTGCACGTAGAGGACTAGGAGGGGTGATACTGATAATAAGGCAAACTAATGAGTTTAAATAATTCATGACTAGTTGAAGTTGAGTCGGCTTTCAACTCCATTCATTGATTTGACTTGACTATAGCTACACGACATTCTACTACGAAAGCTATGATATCGAAATTGAAACTGGGAAGTGAGAACGTGAGTTTTTTGGATAGGAAGGAAGCAAGGAACTTTGTAGGTATATGCCGAGCAGATATTACGAGATAGGGAGGGATATGTGAGTAGAAGAAGAGCATGAGAGAAAGAAGAGGTGTAGGCATGGTAAGTAGCTAAGTAAGTATGAAAGGCGCAGGAGATTAGTAAATAGAGGCGCGTATTCATAGTGGAGAAAAGGAGAGCGAGAGAGAGAGAGAGACTATTGTCGCTTCGCCAAGAGTCGACCCTCACCTGAACTGTCATCAATCATCCCTGTGCTTCGAAGCTGTCTCCACCCCTTCCATCATCATACATCCTCCTATAACTAATGCATACACAGTGACTACTGTCAATTTGATTACACACGCTAACGCAAAGCCATATTACATTATAATTCATTGATATAGAGCAGGAGAGATGCTTCTTTCCCATATTCCATCTTCACTCCCATTCATATTATTCAAAAGCTCAAGTCAAGCCATATCACTTCCACTAAATTGTCAACATAGCAGCAATTCCAAGGATATACATCCACCTATAGATCATTCTATACAACACATAATGCTACATATAATTCTGTTGTACATAATAGAAACCTACTCCAGAGAAGCATAATACAGTAAGTAGAAA
Organism: Tomocerus nigrus; assembly: GCA_019776505.1. Lineage (NCBI taxonomy): Eukaryota > Metazoa > Arthropoda > Collembola > Entomobryomorpha > Tomoceridae > Tomocerus > Tomocerus nigrus. The sequence continues at coordinate 6,866 of JABASI010005345.1, forward strand.
ATAGGGAATTATTTTGGATGGTGGGATGTTGGAAACTAGAATGGATGATGTTGTATTAGTAATTCTTATGGCAGAGAAACGAGCTGTGCTAACTGCCTATGCTGTGAGTGACTATACGTTTCAGTAATGTTGTCTTTCGGACGATGTAGGGACAGCCGACACAGTAGTTAGTTAGTAGGGACAGTATGGAGAAGCGAGAGCGAGAGGGAGTGTATCGGTGCACATAAACTTTTTAGACTCATCAAAATGTTGTTTATAGAGTCCCGTGTACATTGGCACTATAATAGATGGTAATAGTTATAGTTATAGCGTGGGTAATTGTTTGTGTCTGGGATTCAGTTAGTTTTAAGAGTGATATGGCGTATTTATATCCCACATCCTCTCCATATGCACGTCGGACCCTAGTCAGAGTTCATAAAAGTTAAGACTGGTGAGAAGTGTTGATGAGGATGGGAGAGAGGAGCGGGCAGTGTGTTTCTTATGGCTCTTCTTCTTCTTCTAGTACTTCTGCCTATTCATCTCCTTGACAAAAGTCACTTAATTTTCTCGCAGCCTCCATCGGAGAAAACAGAAGAGAAGAAAACAAGAGTCTGCGACATGCAAGATGGCTGCTTAGTTGAGGAAGAGCGAGAAGCGGGTGGCGGGTGCTCCTGGATATAATAACAGACAACTACTTTGAAAAAAAGGTAGATAGACAGTGAAGATGGTATATATACCCGGGTTACAATTAGTAGCTGTTGGCAAGCATAGAAACTATATATATGTGTGTGTGTGTGTGTGTAAGGAGTAGTTATTGTGTCGCCTCCCCTCTTTCCTAATTACCTGTGAAACCAGACACCATTCCTTCTCATTTATGGCTCTCTTAATGACACTTGCAATTGCTGAAACACATGAGTCTCTCGCTTCAGTGCATAACCATTTACTTTAATTCCGTATGTGTATACTTATACGTAGATGATGGAATGAGTGAAATACTTAGTACTTACTAGTCAGTCTCGGAGAGCAGAAATATAGTTACGAATTTGCGAGAGCGAGAGAGAGAGAGAGAGGGAAAGGAGCTCTGGAGTCAGTTAGTAAGTGACTAAGTAAGAGTTCCTGCAGCACTTATGCCAGTGCCAATAAAATATGAGGCACAGCTGAGATGCTAGATCCTGATTCGTAAACAGTGTTATTCCTTGAGAGAGTTGAGTTGAGTTGAGCTGAGCTGAGTAGGAGTGAGCTCTCTAGTCAACTTCCTCACAGCTTAAATAGCTTCACTGACGACGAACAAATAGAGGAGCGTTAATAAGGGGATGAAGAGCGAAATAGCTCGTAAAATATGAGTGCCATGCAGAGCAGCCAGAGAAAATTCAACTAAAACTGTCTTGAACGGATGCAAAATGAAATGGATATGCACACAGTGCTAGTGAAATAGCACGGAGTCAGTCAAGCCACCGCATTTTACTTCTTTTCCTACTTCTCTCTCGCTCTCTCACTAATATTCTATGATGTCTAAACATTTTCTAACCCACTAGGAACAGAGAGAGAGAGAGAGAGAGCACAGAACTAAGGCTCACTATACGATTAGTGAATGCAGAGAGAGAGAGAGAGAGAGAGAGAGAGTCGGCTAAGACAAGAGCTGAGTTCCGGGTATTTTGGAATTTAGAGGAACTACTACTTTGCTAGAGAGTATTTATTTATATGCGAATGCACGGGACTCCCAATACCCATAAACTTATATGACCTACCAACCAGATTATGTTCCTTCGTCATAGACAGAGTGAGATATAGGCAGATGATAGGAGAGCCTTAGTTAGTTAGTTACTTTGGCTACAGATAGGACACATCACAACGAGAAGACTCGTTTGCAAAGCAAAACAGTCATTACACTGACAGACGGCCAACTTGCATTCCCTTCCTCTCTGACTCGGTCTCACTGCTATGCACTTGCTGTTGCTGCTGCTGCTGCTTGTCTGGATTTTGAGTGAGTCGACGGAATTCATTTGTAGAGGAATAAGTTATGCCCAGCCAGGATAGTGCCAGGCGAATTTCATCTACTTATTTACCTCACCTAGCCATAGCCACCACTTACAACAATCCCGACGACTGTATAGTGCATTCTGCGGAAGTAGACGTGAGCACTGTGCCATTGCCGCATTCTCTGTCCATCTCACTCTCCGAACTCAACTCCACCACGCCACAGGAGAGACACAAATATCTGCACTGCCCTAGTCCGAGTCGTGCTCATGCCTCCGAATCATTCTACATCTCATCAGGATTTTAATCACATTGGTGACCAACCTTTCGTTTAGACATGCACGCAGCAGCACCCAATCCGCCTCTAGCCTCTCGCCAACAATCCCTCAAATACCTACACACAATCCTAATTCTACTTTACTACAGAGGATTATCTCTACACGCACACAATCATCGAATAAAAGAATTAGGGGCGCAGATATCATTTACAGTTTGCTCAGGAAGACAATTCCTACGTTCTACGTCCACCTGCTAGGAAATTAATGGAAATGCAAAGTTTCGCACAAAACTGAATTCTGCGTCTCCTGCGTGCATGTAGTAAACTGTGGCTACAACAACAGCATGCAGGAGCTCTACTTTTATAATTATTCTCACAGTTTCACCTGAACAGTAAATAAATAATGAACTGAATCCCAATTAACATAGACGCAGACTGTTAATTAATATGTATTCTTATATAAAACAGATGTGTAAGGATTTTAAATGGAGCATAATAACTTTGGTGTTCTTCATTCTGTGTACAATTCCGTATGAAAGCTTAAACGTATATATTAGTTAGATATAATTATATTTTAAGGATCTGTAGGTCAGATAGTTGCTATCTCCATTATAATTTCTAATTTGCGTAGTGATATGAAGGAACTATTGCATAGATTATCTGTGGAGTAATTTGGGACACTGTGATGATAGGTAAGCAAGGAGAGTTTGTTTTGTAGTAGAGCTTGGTGGTGGTGGCTGTGTCTGAAATGGAGCGAGATCAAGTTTCATAGTTCTCCATCCAGTGATTTGTAAAGTAAATAGATGGAAAGCAGTTATTATGGTATTAGTAGCACGAACACACAATTTAGAGATGAGCCTGGCTGACTGATGGACTGACTGCGTCTGGGAATGAATGGAGAGGAAAAGGGAAAGGCCTAAGAAGAGTTTTGATTTGATTTGTATTGGTTGTGTTGTGAGTGAGTGAGGAGGGAGAAGTAAATCTTCCTCCTCGCTCTCATTTATTGCATTTTATTCGGCAGATCTCCCGACGGCACTTGCACTGCATTCCTCGTCGCTATCTATCTACCTCCTCGCGTGCACTCTCAGCTCAGACTCACTACTACTGCTCCGTGCACACAGATCCGATTTCCTCCCTTGCCTCGCCTCACCACGAAATAATAACAGTGTATTTTGTTTAGCTATTATTCTTGCTCTGTGACTCTGTTTTGCTACGGGAATCATAAGCTGTGCCTGGCCTGGGCTGACTCCTATCTGCCGGGCGGGCGGGTGGCGGGATGAGTGATTCCACTTGTCTTGACTATCCGTGCTAAATAACTCCTCGCATAGATTCACTAATGAAGGATCATTTCGGATTTCTGCATCGCTAGCGGAAGTGAGAGCTTGTCGCTCCCTAGAGCTTTCGGCTATCTCCATTCTCCTCTTGTTTTCCTACTTCATCCCTTTCCCTCCTTTCAAAACAAAGCCAATTCACTGCACAATAATAGCAGAATCCTTTCCCCGCCCACCACCACCGTACACTTTTACCTACCGCGTTGTTTTTATTATGGATATTATTATAAATATCACTCCTGTGTTTATCTAACAATCACTCCAGCTAATTCCAATCTTTTAATCCGATCTATTGGAATGTTCGCGCGACAAATGGTAGACATAATAAATTCAGTATTACTAGTACCTGTCGGCTGTCCTCATTCGTGTTCCCTGTCTACTCCTTAAAAAAACTGACATATTGCATGTCCTCTTTCAATTTCCTATGTGTGCTCATAGTATAAAAATTCTAGTTTCCCTGTTTGCTCAGCAATGTCCATTAATATTTAAATATGTTTGTACGGAGGAATGAAATGTTTGAGTTGCTAATTTTAAATGCGTTCAACTTAAACTGGGCAATTGAGCACGATAAGGTAAAAAACCAATTAGAACTATATTATTGCTAATGTAGTGCTTCTGCAGATAAGTAAGTAAGTTTCCCTGTTTGCTCAGCAATGTCCATTAATATTTAAATATGTTTGTACGGAGGAATGAAATGTTTGAGTTGCTAATTTTAAATGCGCTCAACTTAAACTGGGCAATTGAGCACGATAAGGTAAAAAACCAATTAGAACTATATTATTGCTAATGTATTTCTTCTGCAGATAAGTAAGTACTCATAATAATAAAATTACTATAAGTAGTAAAAAGAAGTAGAGGCAGGCAGACAAGACAGAGGGTTTGGCTGTCACACGTCAGTTAAATGTTCCCAACTCATAATTCTCTCTCAAGTAATGACATGATGTACTATACCTGCATGAATTTTCATTGAATATCAAAGGAGGTGCTATACTATTTGTTTCTAGCAGTATGTAGGTTCCTACTATTTACTTATCAGTACCTACCTACCTACTTTAGAGCTAGCACACGAATATTACAGACAGCCATGACTATGCTACAACTAAATAAGTAGCTACGTAAGTACATACCTATATGTGGTATCTTAGTATCTATACGCATGCATTTACATAGAGCAGGAAACAATTCCAACGAGGAAAGTAAAGACGAAGAGGTTATTTGTTTTGCTGGTCGTAATAAAGTGTTTGGGGAGGTTTCCGACCATATCCATCAACTTAGCTCTATAAATGGAGAAACGTATTGCTCTGGCTCAACATACGAAACTGGTCTAAATCTAAAAATAAGTAATATGTTGCCTGTATGGATGGAAGTAGTAAAGAGGCGAGTACTAGTGGATGTGTAGGATATGTATGGTGAAAGCTTAATATAAAAGGATATAATAATAATATGGGATTCTTGAGTCAATGCATTTCTCAAGTGGAACATCATCCACAGAATGGTGGAGGAAGGGAAGTGAGTGACTCTCCGCACTCTCTCACAATTCATCCAACATCGCCTTCAGTCACTCACTTCTTCTGTGTTCCAGTGCATTTCTATTTATGAACACATTGATTCCAGGAGGAGGACTGCCATGCCGTATTAATAGAACCTCCATCCAATATTGATGACGAAGCAAATGGCTTGGAGTGAGGGGTCATAGCAATACTCATAGCTCATACTCATACTACACATAATCCCACAATACACTGCCCTACAAGGAATTCTGGCAGGCAGGGAGCAGGCAGTGAGTGTGGGATCGATGCTAACAGACAAACCATCTTAGTAGTTCCTTGTCCCTATTTTATTTAACTATCATGAGGAAAAACAGAAATCAGGATGGGAGATAAGGCGCGTATAGTAGTCGTCAACGACGGACTACTGCCCAGCTATTCCAACGTCAAACCATTTCAGATCCGATTGACTCTTTGGCTCACTCTAATCTATTTCCATGAGGAAAAGACGGGAAACTAATGCATAGTAAAAGTGGGAGA
>JABASI010005346.1:0-12455 GCA_019776505.1 Tomocerus nigrus
AGCCATTGACCAATTAGAAGCGAGAGAAAAAAATAAAATTACGAAATTTTGTTCAAAAATATACAGTGCAGGATGAGACGGCCCATAAGTGGGCCATCAAAAACGACGTTCAAGGATGCAGCGTCCCATAAATGGACCAATTCTACTGCTGCTATTGGCTGCTAGCAAAGCTATAGTTTGCACGCAGCCAATCACAGTTAAAGATTTGTGGCCCACCACTGGGCCGTTCATCTGTTAATGAGGATTTTTTCCTTAATCCATTCTAGGGTTAATATATCGTCCCTTAAGCTCGCAAAAGCCTTATGTCCACTTTTGGATTGGTTGTATAAATCGCTTATGTCCATTTTTCGTTTGGTTGTGAAAATACCTTATGCGCCATAGCCTACTTTCTTCAACAAAAAGTAAACGTAGAATTTTGAATACATTCCCGCTAGTAGAAATTCCTTCTTGCATTGGTAGAAAAAGTTATCCCAGTCACAGGACTGGAACCTTCGATCATCAATACAGTAAACAGAGAACTATCCACCACGCCAGCACGCCTTTACTTATAATAGTATGCCTCTAAGCCCTACTTAGCAATTGGAAGGTATTGGGGAAATAAAAATGACAGAAAAAGGACAACGGACGCTACTTCTACGAATTGCAACATAATGACGGAGTTTTGACGTTAAAATGAATATGTCATTATTTGATCATTTTTTGAACATCATTAAGACACGTTAATCACCTTAGCATAATGATATCAGTTTTTAGCTGTTATTTTGATATCATTAAAGTGTCCGAGATTCTAAAAAAAGAAAATGACAAAATTCTGACAGAACCTCAGCGTCATTTTGATATTCATTGCTGTTGGGGTAATATTGCCATTGAAGAACATTACCTGATAACAAGCATAATCGTCTTACTAATTACAGTTATCGGATCATTAAAATGTTATTGTCATTTAATTTATACTAATTTTTTTTAAATTAATTATACTTTTTGCGGCCTGATTTTTTGATTTATATAAAACCACGTTATAGCAAATCATGTTACTATATCACCAAGATTCAGTTTAAACTTTATGTTACAATCGAGATCGGTGAGTTTAGGTTAGGTGAGACTGTATAATGTCAGAATTTTTCTCTGTATTTGCTTTACTTGAGAATATAACAATCTAGAAATAAATTTCTAATTTTGTTATGCTATTATAGTATTTATATGTATTTATTATAGAATTACAATAAATGATCTCCAACAATTTTACTTAAATCAAATATACATTGGTTTAAGAAATGGACTACCCGTCTAAATTCTTAGTAAAATAAAGGTTCTAAGGAGTGGTTTCAACGAAACTACGGGTTTTATTTCATGATTCGGAGAGGAACAAAATTAGCGTGTAAACAATATCACACAAAATTGTAGGCTCTAATATTTTCACATTTTTATCAAATAATTTCATCGTGTTTAGATTATCATAATAATAATTTACATATTTCCAGGCAACAGTTACTTTATAATTTTCATGAATGCAATGCTAGTTTTAACATCACTCCCACCAATTGAATTACCACTTGTAATTCAATTGGATAATAATAGTAGCACTCATAATTTGTATTACTATATTTTTTTGGTCTTTGCACTAGACGCCCAGGTCTCGTTACAACTTCCGATGTCTCTTCTTCGGAAAGGGTAAACAGGTACTGATTTTCCCAACAGCATGGAATTTCTTGAAAACCTTTTTTCTTTTTCGTATTGATTATTGCAGAGAAAACAGACATTTTCTTTTTTACTTCTTTCTCGTCAATTTCGGCATCCAAATTAGGCCATTTTTCGGTATAATCCTAGTAGAATGACGCTCCACCGAATGAAGTCAAAAGTAGCTCATTCGACAGATCTCGAGGCGTAGATTCCGAAATTGGTAACCATTTTTGGGGCAACCCCGCAAATAAGAAAGTTATGATGGGTCAAAGTAGCCGAAATACATTATTGGGGTACAGTATTTTCCCACAGTTTTGTAGGGCTTCGCGGCTTTCTGTCTTGCCAGCCATGTAGCTGCATAGGTAGTCAGCGGTTACATTTATTTTGTTACAATCATTGTTTCGAACCTTGGCGAAACAATAATTACGCAAGCAGTTGCCAATTATGCGAATAAACTGAGTATGATTCACCGATCTTCATTCTAGATCATATTCTTGATTCATTTCTTTTAGGTTAGGTTGACATTCGAAAACTGTGAAATCCTAATTTCGTGATTCTTTCCCCAACTTTTAACAACCCAAATCATCTACTTCATTCATATTTTTTAGGTTAGGTTAGGTTAATATTCGAAAACTGTCAAATCCCAATTGCGTGATCAATTCACTTAATTTTAACAACCCAAATCATCTTCTTCATTCATTTTTTAGGTTAGGTTAGGTTAAGCATTTCTCCACTTAAGCGGAGGATCGGGGGCGGCATCCCCCGAAAACGGCATTTTAATACAATAATACTTTTGGGACTCCAAATAATGTTCAAATAAGGTTTCTCGTTCCAACAATAGCTTACGAGTCCTGAATTTATTTCTAAGCAATAATCTATCAACGTATTAATAGCAGCAGTATGCAATGTTTCTTACTACCTAAATATTTAATGGTGAGTAGATGCAGTATGGAATGTTTCTTACTACCTAAATATTTAATGGCGAGTAGAAGCAGTTTGTAATGTTTCTTACTACATAAATATTTAATGGTGAATAGAAACAGTATGCAATTTTTCTTACTACCCAATTATTAAAAGCATAGTAGGAACAGTATGACATGTTTTATAGTACGGAAGTATGTATCAGAAGGTGGAAGCAGTTTGCAATCCATAATACGTGATTTTACTATTAGATTTAATATAAGGTAGAAGCAGTATATAATTTTTTATACTAGGATCATAACAATCTATTAGAAACGCAGTTGCCATTTCTTATGTACATTTTTTGTATTTGACTATTAAAATGAACAATAAGTGAGCGCTCGTTATCTCGGTAACCTTTGGACCAATTTCAACCATATTCAAAAAGGGCACCTCACAGGCCTATATGCATTGTTTCTGCATAGTTTGGTCAACCTCCGTCAATGCGTTTGGGAGTTATCGTGCTCACGTACAGACGGATGGACGTACGTACGTACGGACAGTATGTGTGATTCTATAAGCTCCCCAGTGGGCGATCTAAAACAATGGAGCATGAAAAGGAAGGGTACTTAATGTATCTGGTGAGAAATAATAATTTTTAAACAAGGGAGAAGATAGTTTCGTCACACAGAAATAATATAACACGTTTTCTTAGAGATATAAAATGGGAATGTAACACCTAACATAATACTTAGGTTTTGGTAGGTAGGTTACTTATATTAACCTTATACTATATATTTTATGACTTTTTACATAGTCAACAATTATGGCACGTGGTACGCAGTGGATGATTATTTAAAAATTGTTTATTTAAGTCCATTTATAATTTTGGTAACTTATAAGAGATCTCCAGAAATCTATTCCGTCAACTTTCTACTTGACCCTCCTGGTTGAAGTTGTCAACGGTTGGAATTTTTGAAACAGTGTCTACAGAATGAACGCTAAAGGCTTTGAAAAATTTTTTCTTTCGTTGATAATGATAACTGACTTTTTCCTTTACCGTGTCCAATTTGTGGTGTCCTGTTTTGCGAAAATATTCGCCTCGAAGTCTTAAGAACTCAAACTTTTAATGTGGATATTGGTTTTTCAAAAAAAAAGATTAGCTTTGTAAGTTATGAGAAAAGGAAAAGAACTTTTTGCCCAGGCCCAGCAAAGCTCCAAATATGACACAATAAATGAGATAAGCAGGAGACAAACACACAAAATAAAAATTGTGTGAATTTCTATATTCAGACTGTAGCTAGTAGCCCTCGTTTCTTCGTGATTTTTTTCTGAAAGGACATTGGCCGGTAATTTTTGATGGAGCTGAATAGCCCTTGAAAAGCTCTACAACTTTCATGTATATGTCCCTATACACAAAATGACACCCTGAATTTATAGGATTTAAAATCCAATACACAGAGTGCGGGCGCGCCGACTGGTCGATTTCAAAAATCTTTTTGAGGGGGTTGGCTAGGGTTTTAGATACTTTTGAAGAGGGAAAGTTGGGGAAAAGTTCCATATATTGGAGGTGTACCACTATATCCGGGGGTATCAAAGATATGATATCGAGGTTATCAATTACCCCTATAGGTGGTCACTAGTCACATGTAGTTTAACACTATGAATTATGAAAATCGTTTTCCTATTCATTTTAAATTAATATTAATGCATTGATTGGGTGTGTTGCATAGGACTTCGGGAAAGTACTGAGTCTAAAATGAGGTTGATTTACCTCTTTTCAAATTGCATTTAAAAATCAGAAAAATAGACGGCCCCCAATTTTCGTATCAAATATTTATACACAAACTTTCCCTCTTTCCATGGATATCTTTAAAAGTATCGAAAACCCCGGTCAACCCCCTCAGAAATATTTTTGAAATCGACAAGTCCGCCCGCACTCTGTCAGATAAGATTAACGTTACGATTCTGAGCTTTTTGTCGCCTTTCCCACTTCTAAAGTGTACCGATTGAGTCTGCGCAATGGTGACGATACAAAAAAGTTGTAGCAGAAGCGCTTATTTTTTATTCGTATGAATGCTCCTAGTTATTTGCAATCACCATAATATCTAAATTTGGATGTAGTCAAGCCTATTTTTGGATGACTAGAGATACATACACATACACATTCTTTCAAGTATACGCTAATGATGTTGTGGTAATACAGCGGGTACTGAGATGGGCGGACGATGTTTGATACCGGCCGCCGTTCAATTTTTGCTTCAAACCGCAGAAATACTGATATGATACCATAACGATGTAACTGGGACATGTCCTAAATATGTCGAAATGGTATCATAATAAAGACATGTCTCAAATAATACAGAACTGGACATCGTTCAGCCATCAATGGCCCTAGAATTAGGTGTCCTGAAAAGCGGACCTTAAGAGGCTCAGGAGCATATCAAAATTGTAATATCTTAAAGATTCTATTTTGCTGCCTGGGATATTACAGACACTGGAAAATTTTTAGCATAATTTTTTGCTAATCGCGAGCTAATTTCTATTTTACAGATGTTATTTTTAATATGGAGTATTTTTATTCCAAAACGAACGATAAGCCCAAACAGTAAAGATCGTTCTTCAACATTACCCTGTACACATTTTTTAAGGCAACATTAAAATAATGAATTTATTTCCACTTAATAATATATCTACATAATAAAGAAAGAGTGCGCAATTTTATTCTTTAGACTGCATGTTATTTCTGCTAATTATGAGGGAAAATGATAAAGGAAGTGAAAATTGTCATTGTCGTCATCTCGCGGGTCAAGGCGGGGAGCACATCTATTGACTAACACCTACATCGTTAGTCTTGGGTTACTATTTATTTCAGGAACTTAAGTACTTTTAAAAACAGAAATTGTTGAGATTGCGACTGAGAATGAAATTTTTACAGTTAAATCCACACCGCTATTTATTTTCGTCGATGATAGTATATTACGATGCCATATACTATATTATGCAAATATCAAATGGGCTGCATGGACTAAATTTAATATATTTTCCTATCCCGTTTCGCAAAAAGTCGTTAAAACGAGACAAGTAGACAATGAAAACTGTAGTCAACATTTATAAAACTTTAGTCAAATTTCATTACGGCATCCGGCATATTGGGGTTCTCAAATTGAAAATATTTGAAAGAAAATGCAGACCCATGCAACTAAGATATCTTAGGCAATACGACCGGGATTCCATTCTCCACAATTATGGTAAAATGATATCTGTATATTATGTAGATAAGCGGAAGTGGTTTGCTGCAGTTTGAAAATAAACGTTGTTAAGAAGTCGCCCAAAATTATTTTTGACATTTTCGAAAAATTCCAAATATTTGTTCAATGATTTTGAATGAGTAGTGCTCTTTCAAATTCCAATTAACCATTATAAATAATTTCTATTCGACTTTTTTGAAATATTTCAATTGTTTTAAACCTCTTTTGAGTAAAACTTTAGTTTAACTTTGTAATTATTTCGTTGGTAATACTTGATGTCATGTTTGTATATTATATTCTCCTGCTTTTTGACTCTTAATTATATAACACTTGCTGTTATGTGTAAGAAATTCCATCTCATTGTTGCTGGCTGATGATTTAAACTGGGCTGAACAAAAAGTTGCTGCTTCCAAAGAACCGAACCTACCTAGTCTGAAAATGAAAGTACCTAGTATGCCTCACGGAGACCTTTAATAAACCTGCACACGCTCTGCAAATATAGAACTTTATAAATAGGAGTGAAGGTGAAATTAATGAATGTTACTACTGCTGTGTCGATTATTTACTTTATTGAAAAATCACACTTCCGGGCTGGCCTATAAAAATGATAATAGAATCGACTAATTTTAAATTAGTTCACCAAACCTTTTAATTAGCACACAGTTCCATATTAGCTTTTGTAAATGTTTCATAAATGTCAGTTCTATGAGAATATAAACATCATGATACATTTGGCGGGGATAATGAGGCAATTAACTTGCAAATGGAAAACTAACTAAGTAATGACGTAAACGAATGTGCAGTAAGTATAATGCTTAGGAGTGATTAACCGGCCGTTAACCAGCCGGCCCTTATCCGCCGCGGTTGTTATTCGTCCCGGCCCTTATCCGTCTCGGCACTTATCCGTCCCGGCCCTTATCCGTCCCGCCGGCCGGCTTATTTAAAAATTAATGGCCAGGTGAGAGACAACATTACACAGTAGGTAGAATCACAGACAAAAAAGTTCATTATTAAGCCAAAAATGCAGTTCCCATTTCTAGCAAATAAAAAATAAAAATCAATAATAAAAACCAATATTAAGCCACATTCGTATAAAACCATCTTTTCAGGTAAAAATTGATTTTCTTAGCACACATTGGTGTGAAATCGACTTTTCAGGTAAAAATTGATTTTCTTAGCACACATTGGTGTAAAACCGACTTTTCAGGTAAAAATTGATTTTATTAGCACACATTGGTGTAAAACCGACTTTTCAGGTAAAAATTGATTTTCTTAGCAAACTGGTATAAAACCAACTTTTTGGGTACACATTTATTTTCTTGGCCCATATTGGTGTAAAACCGACTTTTCAGGTAAAAATTGATTTTCTATGCGCACATTGCACTATGGTTCACAGCGAAAATTTCTGCTATTTTGCCGAGTGGCAATTACAATGTTAAAACGAATTACACCAGGTTCCACGGAAGTTCCAGCAGAATTCGGTAGCCAGGATGCCAGTCTGCAATATCCCGTTAACAAAATTTCTAAATTTTTCCACCTTCATGAGAAAAATGCTTCTAAGGTATTTTTTTCAGTTTGCATGTGACCCGACAGTCGCACGGATGCAGTCTACCGTATGCAGTTTCAAGCAGACCTGATCAGCTCCTGTCATGCTCTATGACAACCAGACCCTACTGCCAAACAAATGTGAGTCCGACAACTGCTCAACCGTTGTTGTTTTATCCACATTACATAGTGTCAATAATGAACTTCCAATAACAGTCGCATAAACATCCATGTGCGAGCTACTGCGGACCGAATATGTTAGTATTGTGAATAAAACTTTTGTTTGGCAGTCGGGTCCTGTTGTCAGAGCAAGACATGAGCTGATCAGGCCTGATTTTAAGTACGTAATAATACTTTCATTGTCAATGCAATTAGTATAATTACTACCTACGTGCTTTTGCCCTGTTTGGAATATGAAATAAAATGTAGACTAAAATTATGTCAAGTATTATGTACCCATTACCTTGTAGTCGGATGTTTTCTTCTATGGCTGTCGGGTATTTTCTGAAAACTGGTTATGATGTTTATTTGAGTGTACTGTTAACTATAAAAGCCCAATAATACAATTAAATTGCTTTGTAATTGCAAATGAAAAGAAATAATGGATAAAATATCTTTAGCAGAAATTTTCGCTGTGAACCATAGTGCATTGGTGTAAAACCGACTATTCAGGTGTATACTAAGAAAATTAATATTTTCCCGAAAATACATATCCTGGTATAGTCGTGAAGAAGGAAATGTTTCAAAATATATTTCTGTGTTCCACATTTAGTGTTTGCATGAATCCTTTTATCTCCTACACAGCTGGAGTAGGTACTCATTTTACATTCCGAGCTATTAATATTGGCTCGATTAAAGCCTCAGCAGGTATAAGGTACAGTACAAGAAGCAACGGTCATTAACGCAAAATTGGCAGTTGAAGCATCTTTGAACATCAACACTTTGTTTGTTTCAATTTGTTTGCTTTAGTAGGTACAAGGGACAATACATGGAATTCAGTTAGGTCTATTGACTTAAATTCCGGTAAATTATTAAATTCTAAAACGTCAACAAACCATTGTAAAACGGCCTATTACGGAATAGCGTTATGTAGCATAGCAGTGACTTTGACGTATTGATACTATGTTTAACAGTAGGAGTGTGAATCCATGTTTGTTTGGTCAGACTTTATACCGTAGTAGTGGGTGCTCCATGATCTCCATGATGTAAAATTTTCATGAGATAACCTTAGGATGACCCAGTTAACCTTTAATCTTGTTCTAGTGACCTAATATTTGACCTTAATAGTACGATGTACGATGTACCTCTAGATGACACCCAGAAAGTCTGAGCGATGTACGTCAATAATCCTTTCAAAAATTATTGTGCTTGGGGACAGACGAACAGACAGGCATATATATTCCTATACAGAGCAACTACCTCACTCTGAATAATATGGTGGCATGGCACGTGGCAAGGTTAAATAAATGTCGAATGCGGATATTTGTTATACAATGGTGCCCGTATATAATATCTGTAATTCCATTTAAAATCTTGCGGTCTCTGTTCAGTTGGATTTTGCAGCGAACAGCGAACACTCCATACGTGCGTAATAAAAATGGTTGATATAAATCCAAAGATGAATTCTTTCAGGAGCTTTACAGCCTTGAAAGATAAAATACGAAAGCTAAATGATCTCGTAAAACAAAATCATGTGTACGCACTGGGGTTCATAATAAACTTCGGCTGGTACATTGGCTGCATGCCCTTTTTCTTCGACAACAAAATGATTACATTCGTGTCATCAAAATCCACACACACTATTAAAATTTTGTATTTATTGAGTGGAATATTCATTTGCTGCATCGCTCTACCAATATTTTCATCTTTACTGAGAAATGATGTTCTTGATGTCACCTCTCAAGCTCAAAACTTCGTGGTATTAATATATCACATACTTTCTGGCCTTGGTGCTTTAAGTGTCGAAAAACGAGGAAGAATACTTCAGTTCACTCTCAATGGGTTATTTTCGAACACCATTCTGTATCCCAAAGGTTAGTCTTTTAATTAAACTATAATTCACCATAAACCAATAATATTGTGTGCGTATCTGTCCTTGCCTTGCGTGCATTTTGTCTGTTAATAGTGAACTTGGGAGAAAGTTCCACGGCAGTTGTTTCTGGGCCACCCTGTACATTTTTAAATTTTGATGGGACATATTCTTTTACCTTTGATAACACAGGTGACGATTGTTTGCATCGTAAATTGGAAGTATATGTTACAACGAAGTTTACTATGCTGACCATAGTATTTGTGATGCCCATTTGTTCATGTGTGATGATAATTTTCTACAAACAGAATGATTGCTATTTCCCAACTGTGCTTCCTCCAAATGGGGTGGCACAAATCGTAATAAGGATAATACAATCTGTTGTATTATTCCATTCACTTTTCGCCACGGTTATACTTCTCATATTCAGCCTCATACTTCTGCTCAGGATAAACTACTGGATGAAACTAATAAGGTTAGTCATATTTTTTAAATCATGAAAGGGGGTATATTTATATAGTACATCCGTACTTGTACGGTTTATTTTAATTTTCCATCGATGATTTGTTCACAGGGATAGTACAAAAAGTTGGAAATACAAAGTAGCTGTATACAACAGGATGCGCACATTAAACATCCTCTATTTTGAAGCTATTTGGCCATTAACACTGGCCATCTCAATAATAGTCATGACAACTGGTGTCACTCTTGGCATAGCTGGGTCATTAAAGCTCTACGATTCTGTGGGCCTTACTACCTATGCAATGTTCCCAGTTTTCGGTATAGTGGATGGCATTGTTCTCACGTTGCTGCTGTTTGGTTTCGGAACAATTTTTGCAAGCACTTCTGCAACGTTGGCAGTCATGCAGCTGAATTCTGCCTTAATACCAAAGAAGGACTGGAAACTGCATCGGATGGTGATGCGATCATTGAAACCTTTTGGGGTCAGAGTGGTCCCCCTTCAGCGTATCCAGAACGACCAAGTGTTGGAATTTTATGGAAACATTGTATCTTGGATTCAAACAATCCTAATTATATTTTAATAGAAATGTGCAGTTGAATGACAAGGGGATTCTAAAGATGCTCTGAGTTTCCACGGACTTGCACCGGCAGAGTGACGAATGATGTGCTCCTGAAAACAATTTCCAGCAAGATTTTTTGGTCTGATTGCAAGGCGAGTCAATGTGTGGAAACTGGATAAAAAGAACCAGTTTTCGGGAGCATTTAGTCATACCTAAGCTCCAGGGAGCATGGCCAAGGAAACTCAAAGCGTTTTCGGTATTCCAATACAATACTGCCTGTACTAGTACTAAAATAAAACATTCCTGTAAAATAAGCCATTGTAGTACATTGTATTTATTGTTAGATGGTAGTAAAATAAACCATTGTAGCACAATAAAACTATTATAGTTGATTTTGAAGTAAACTATTGTAGTGCAATAAAAAAATATTTTCGTTGGTGGAGTAAAATTAGCTATTGTACTGTGGTAAGCAATAGTGAGAGTGCAAATGGCGCCATGGCAGGCAGATTAATCAGTGCACAATGCACCTGAATGTCTTATATTTTGTAGGTAGGTGCCGTTTGCACTCTCACTATTGCCTACCACTGTAGTTGGTAGGAAAAATGAACTATTGTAGTTGGTAGAAAAAAATTGGCTATTATAGTTGATAGAAAAAAATTAACTAGGTAATGTAGTTGATAGAAAATTAATAACTACTGTAATTGGTAGAAAAAATTAACTATTGTAGTTGGTGGTAAAAAATTAACTGTTGTAATTGGTAGAAAAAAATTAACTTTGATAGAAAGAAATTCTAGGTATTTTAGTAGGTAGAAAAAAATTAACTATTGTGGTTGGTAGAAAAAAATTAACTATGTTAGTTGGTAGAAGAAAAGTTAACTATTGTAGCTGGTAGGAAAAAATTAACTATATATTGTAGTTGGTAGAAAAAAATTAACTATTGTAGTTGTTAGAAAAAAATTAACCATTGTCGTTGGTAGAAAAAAATTAACCATTGTAGTTGGTAGAAAAAATTAATTATTGTAGTTGGTAGAAAAATTTAACCATTGTCGTTGGTAGAAAAAAATTAACTATATTGTAGGGAACAATCCTAGAATAGCGAAGCTTAACCGATTAGCTCGAATGATGGCTCATTTGGCAGATCTCGAGTAGATTTCGAAATTAGTAACCATGTAACCGAACTAAAATTAATAGGCGATATTCGCATTCTCTGTAAGCCTAATAAAATTACGGTAAAACTGTACTGCTCCTTTCCTTCAGCATATTTATTTCATACTGTCGGTCTATAGTAAAACAGTTAGGCACTGTAATAGTTAATATAATAATAGGTAATGTTGACTGAAGATCTACAGCTAAGAATTCACGAAGTCAAAACTTAATACGCAAACTGTCACCCTATTTTATTTAAGAGTGGTGTCTATTGATAGTTAGATACACCATAGTGGATAGTCGGATCGCTCCTATATGCACACTTTTTTATTCTCCTCGAAGTCATAGCTAGTGCCGTAAATGATGGATTAACTTTTTGTAACGACGGTCATGTGGTACAATTCGTTATTGTGTAGCAGAACTGTAACAACAACCATTATTATGTACATTTTATGTAGTAGGCATACATATTATTAGTAGGTAATACACATATTTTTATAAATTACACAAATCTCTTTGATTCCCCGTAACTACGGAGACTTTTGTACAAACGTCATGACATTCGGGATGTGGACACAAATGCCATTTTTATTTCCTGCCGGTTGGGCTTGCCATATTGGCTTCTTAACGTGGTCAAACTGTAAAAATCAAAAAAATGTTTAGTGTTTTGGATATATTTTATATTTTTAACTTTGCCATTATTGCATTGTAGTAATATGGAGAAGTTCAAGAATCGTCACCCTCCCTACAGGCCAATTTACTTCAATCCAAATCTCCTCATTTTCGCGGTTGATTAAAATCCAAATCTCCTCATTTTCGCGGTTGATTAAAATCCAAATCTCCTCATTTTCGCGGTTGATTAAAATCCAAATCTCCTCATTT
>JABASI010005347.1:0-12454 GCA_019776505.1 Tomocerus nigrus
CTTACGATGTTTGGGAGAAAAGTGGTCAATTTTGGGGGTTTGAGTCGGCGTAGGACGTGGGCTGATTGGACTTAGGCTTAGGACGTAGGACGTCTGGGCCTACCCGGTACAGGAAGACAATTATCTCAGTTGACATAGCACTTTCTCTTTCAATAAGTAAAGATATATTTGTACATACGAGTATCACTAACTTTCATGACACACATATTATGTCATTCATGTTAGTAAGTAAAAAAAATCTGAGGAAAGTTACGGAGTTAGCATAAAAAGAAAGTTGCGTGTCAGTTGATATAATTGTCTCCACATGGAAAAGTATTTATGTCGATAACTAATACATATAAGTCTCTTTGTAATTATTTCACAGAGCAATAAATATCTGTGCATGGATACCATTGTATTGGAATACTTCTTGGAAGATAGAAGATATGAATTGTAGGAATCGAAGCCTTTTGAATACACAGAACTTTTATCACTTTTATTCCTTTTTCCTTTGGCGAAAGTTCCTATTCAGGAACTAATGAGCGACAAGATAGTAAAGCTCTTTGTAGCAAAAACTTATAAAGCAACCAACTTGAAGCAAATAATTGCAACTGCCTAAATATGACCTATTTTTTACAGAAATCTATCTGATCAATAGTGATGCTTTATTTCAAATTAGTCTCTCTCTATACAATCCTATGAATTTCTGGGTATTTATTTACTTCGATGAGTTGACTGGAGTGTATTGTTATGCATGTGTCTCATATTAAGTAGGTGTAATTGATTTTTATTGATACCTTAAATCTGAGTTCAGATTTTGACGAATACTAAATTCCATATTTCTTAAAAGTGAACTAATGTAAATATTATGGAAAATTATTGCACTAAAATGTATGGGGCAGTTTACTAATCTATTCCAACTGTGATTACAATAATAATTGGAATTATTTGATATAAATAAGTGGGTATTTGACTTTCAATTTATATAATTTCAGGAAACCCTGTTGGTTTATCACGAAGATACTTTTAACAAGAAGTGGAATTAGAATACCTGCTGAAGGATAGTAACTTTCAATCATTATTGAATCTCTCGCTACACTACATTTATATATTTTCCGACACTGTTATAATATTGTGTTGGTTTTAAAATGTAGAAGTTTATTCGGGAAAGTTATTTAAAATATATCCAATGTACATTATTGTGTATCTAGGACCAGAGCATACTTCTACCATGTTAAATTCTAAGAAAAGCTATAGTATCTATGTCGAATGTTGGAAAAGCGTGATATTTAGGGCATCCTTTGCCATTTCTATATATCTTCGTTTAGTAATGTCAATATATGGTTAAAATTTATGTGTATTTCTATGTGTGGCAGATCCTTAGTCAGTTACTCTTGCTTTATTATAGTGATGGAAGTTGAATTGAAGGAACATAAAAATGTACATTGGCCGAAATAAAGTAGTGAGAAGAGGAAGTGAAAGTTATTTATTCTTGAAAAGTCTTATTGCTTTCTCGCTTACCTTTTTTCTTAGGCTCTTAACTAAGAGCTATACTTGAATCCACTCAACTCAGTTGGCACAGTATTTTTTCAATTGGATTTCCCCTACACGAAAGAAAAAACCATCAAACGACAGAAGAGAGTCTTATGCTAAAGATAACATAGAAAAAGTTTCTCTGTACTAAACAGAAGAGCTTAGCACTCTATTCCCGATTCCCGCCTTATATTTTTCGTGGAATATCTACGGACACACTACGGGTCATTTTTTTCGCCATGGAATTCTTTACACACAAGAGAAAAAGAATAGTATCATTCGTAGAGCACCTGTAACATATTTCTTAATATATGTAGACAGGAAAGGGTAAAGCCCATAAGTATACACAACCGAAATATCTAAGCCAAAGTCGAGAGGAAAGTCCTCTTGACGTGACGTATTACAAAAGTAAAGTACATTATTGTGAAGCTGAATGATATGTGAGGAAAATGGCTATATACAATATATGAGCATGTAGTAACGGGTATTAGGAAATATAAAAATGCCCGCTTTCTGCACGTATCTGTCTAATGTGTGGTTCGCAACCTATCTAAAGCTAAGTACAGGAATTTCCTCTCTCCATCCTTTTGTGGCATTGGGCAGATCAAGATTTTTTGCTAATGGCACACTGGGAAGTAGTAAGATCTCATTCAATTTCTCTCAATGCAGATAGACAGTGGCTTGCCCACTACAAAATACGCAAGAGGATGAAGCAACGTCCACATCAAACCCAAAGGGCACCTATAACTTTGTTAAAACTCTTTTCCGTCTTTTTCAACTTGCCTAATGCCACTATGCAATGAAGTTGACTTGGGAGGATTCCTTTAGATTCCACAACTATGGACTGCATGTCCACCGGAGAAACTCTATTGAATTTATTGAGCCTTCCCGTCTCTCTCTCTCTTTTTACTCTTCAACAAGAAGATCCCTGGATGGACCTGGATTTTCTATCCTCCATCTCTATTATGTTTCGCCTCATTGTGTAACTCTTAATGTAGCAAATCCGAATTAGTACAGACAACATATAACATTATTTTCCATCCTTAGTACGTAGAGCATGGGAAATAATATAACTAGGTATTTCTATATTTGAGAATGGTAGTGCACGATAGACACTAGACACCCTTATTATACCCCAATGTCAACACACTAGACATATACTAAAGTCTGAACACATTTACCTTCAGGCAAATATTGGGATTTATGTTAAACATGTTACACAATATACAAGAATTTTATTGTGATTCATTGTAAATGCAACATCAGTTTAAAAGCTGCTTCCGCACTAACAAAATCTATGAACCAAAATTTTTAGACAGACCTGTAATTTACTATATATAATGAATAATTTTATGGAACACTAAAATTTCATTTGTCGCTTTATGGCCAATTTAAGGTCCAAATCATCCATTACACTTAAAAAACATCTAGTTCAAAAATAGGATGTAGGTAAGAGGCTACCTACGGATGTGAAGTCTAATATATTTTAAGCAACTCCATCTTACATTAAATCTGAATGCACGTTTGAGGGTATTAGAGCAGATTGTAACTTAATTTAGGATTTTCTTAATTGTAAAAATATCAGCCAATAAATATTAGAATAACCCGATATTAGGAATATAATTATTATTTCCAATACTAGGCATATACTTATTTCAACTTCAAAAACTGTTAAATGCAGGTTAGAAGCAGCATGTTTATTGTGACAAAAGTATTCTTTACTGAATGTTAACTTATTAAGTAAGTATTACAAATACATAGAGTCCCAATTAGTTACAATGAATGCTATATTCGACCAAGGATGAACATAAAAGATTCTGTTTGTGTTTATACGTGCATAGAAGAATAATTTCTTCCAAGAATCTGTATTTCTACAAAATTCCGGTATATAGAAATAAGATATATGCGGCAGTAGTTATGTAGATGCAGAGTGGGTAATAATAAGAAAGCTGTTCTTTTGGATAGCCATGGAAGATAGTGCTTAGGGTTATGTCTTGAAAAAGTTATAATATTGCATAAGTATTTGGAGAGGAGGAGAATTCACTTGTTAGCTTATGCCGAGGAGGTTGAGGCGAACTCTTTCCTTTGAATCTACATCAGTGGGTACTTATTTGTAATTGTACATATCTATAGTAGCTATGGCTGGTCACATCCCAACTAAACTTGGATGATTTCTTATAAAGTTATAAAGGTTAGTGTTGCATGGATGAAATGGATGTGATAGGAGATGATAGTTCTGTTACCTTGTGTTGTGTATCTCTCTCTCTCTCTCTCTGGCTTGGCTCCAGTCACGAGGAAAATATACGATATATACAAAAGAAGACATTTTCTCCACTTTCTCTTTCTCGACGATCTATCTGGAGGGAATCTTTGTGTGTCCTATTTAATATACATGGAGAATATCCTCCCTCGTCTCTTCATCACTCTTATGTATACTCTGTTTGATGTACAAAATACTTTCTTGTGGCCGTAGGATGCACAGAGGACAGTCTTGCACATTCTCTCTCTCTCTCTCTCTACGCCTTCTTTTACGAATACCAAACCTATGCATTACTTACTTATGTATATTAAACTAAGGTTAACTCTATAGAAAATATTTATACTTAGATATGTACACCAGAGAGAGAGAGAGAGAGAGAGGTGTCTCTATCCATTTATATACCATCTCTTATATAATCTAATAGTAATAATAATATTGCACACAGGACACAGAGTCACTCTCTGTATATACTTTCATACAGAAAAGCTATCCAATATTAACTCGATGGAAGCCAAACAGCATAGGATACTATACTATCCCCCGATTTCCCATGAGACTACCCGAATGGGACATAAATTCAGAATAAATCGTCTCAGAAGATTCACATTTCTCCTGACGGGCTCGCTCATGTGTCTCTTCTCTCTACTGTGCAGATATAGCTACTCATCGACTACACTTCAAAATTTCCGAATTAACTAGATTCTCTTCCTGGAATGAAAAATAACTCAATATTTACGGAACGTGTACATTTATATTTACTGACCGACTTAGTTTGATAATTTTTGTTTCACCTTTAACAGCCATTATGTATTTAAACTTATATACCAATTTTATGATAAATAGTAAACATTAGGTTTCTTCAACACTCCGTGGTTTGATTATTTCAGTACAAAATTCTATTAAATATCACAAACTAGCGCTAAACTACAAATCCGTCCGATTTTAAACAGCGTCCAATTGCAATTCAAACTTTCTCTTTGACGAAACCAATGAAAATGTCATGAATCAAAATTGCTACAAGTTCTCCGCGTATAGAAAGTTAGGAAAAAGGAGGTTTTAGATACCTATATAGTGTATGTTCAGAATGTAGTAAAATGTGGTGAATGTTCCCGGGAAATGTGTGGAGAGTGGTTTATTTTGATAGTATAGCCAGTGTAATAAGAAGGCATGCATGGCATGGCATGTCTTCAAGAGTCATTGTATTATTTCTGGAGGTCCGGGTAAGTTGAAAACGATATATGTGACCTGGGCTGACGGTAATATCCCACAAGTAGGATCTTTGCTGTGGCTCATTTTTCCGGAGAAATGTCTATTACTTTCTCTTGAGTTTGTTGGAATGTAAGGCAGGGAGGCTTTGGTGTGTTTGTGGAGAGAAAGTATACTAGGATGAATTCTATTTGGTAGAGGTACATTCTTTATTCTACTTCACATTACATTTAGAGGGAGTTAACGTAGCGTTGCTTTTGCCCTTTGACTTCCCCATCAAATGAACATAGAAATAGATATATCCGTATATTTACTATGTAAAATTCAAGGGGTGGTGGTGGTGGTCGTGTAATTTGAGTGAATGTGCAAGTAGTGGACAGAGAAAAAGACGAGGATTCCTAACAAGTAGCTAGTAGATGAATAGATCAAGAAGACGGGACACTTAGCCACTTTAAAGAGAATTTCCCGGTTAGGACACTCTTCTTGTGTAATTTCCTCTTTCCATTAGCACTCTGCGGCCTCTCCAGAGGTTGTGGCAACTATTTTTCTAACTGTCCATTTGTTAACAGCGTTGAGGTTCGTTTAATTTTCAACGGACAGGTCACATAGATATCTACGTCTAATCATCTAATATTTAACTTGAGACTCTTAGTCCTATTTATATAAATAGCATAGAGAGTTTTCTATAGGTACTGATATTAGTTATTGGTCTCTATATATATCTATAGTCAAAATATATATATATAACTATATACCTACTATATATATTTCCGAGGGAAAGAAATAGATATATAGAAAATAGCGGAATTCAGTTGATGTAGTTGAGTAGTAGAATAGAATGGGAGTCGGAGAAGGAAATCCTTTGAGAGCTAAAGAGGAAAGTGAACTGACGGAGAAGAATAAGCGGAGAAAAGGGTTAACTTACAGAGTTTATGCTTATAGAGCTAAAGATAGAGGAGAGAGATGGAAAGCCATCAGCAAAATTAGTCTCAGGAGCCTTAGGGTGTCCGCATGTTTGATCTTTCGGTTTGCTTAAGTTTCCTTCATCCTATTCTTCTCTTTCCTCCATTCACAATTTTCTATATCCACACAATCCACAGAGAGAGAGTGAGCGACATCCACCACTTTACCTTGCAAGACATCAAGAGACACATTTATAGACACCTACATAGACACAAAACGTAACTTATAAATAGAAAATTCATCTTATATCAATATTTAGACCTATATCTATATCTATATAGGTATATACTTATATAAATACAAGGAAATATATGTCCCGCTCTGATTTCCAATCCGGCATCCCAATTCCGAGCGGTGCAGAGTAATTCCGAGCAGACACAATAATGTTCTCTCTGTCAAATAACTATATATAGAGTGTATATAGGGATATATCTTGAACATATATCTTAAGATTGCATTCTTGTCCTTTCCTATATTCGATTTTCGTTTCATCCTATTATTTTCTAATGTATTTTGTTGTGTACAGAGAGAGAGACTGAGGAGAAAGTGGAGTTTGGGCGTCCGAAAAAAGAAATGGGGCCGTATTAGGAAATTAGGAAGGAATTCTACTTTATCTCTCACAGATAGAGACGACAGTTCATTCTTGGCTCTTGTTGCAATGTCTCTTTGTGGTCTCCCTTCCCATCCTTCCAATGGATTAAGATAAGTTGATGCAATTTTAAACTTGTATACAAGATCTATGTCTTTCCATTAACGTTCTCCTTGGATTTGTTTCTGTGGATAGGTCAGGTTAGGCTTTCATCTCTACAAATATTATGCACTTACCCTGAGTGAGACAAATAATTCACTGTCTCATCTCCACTTTTACTATTTACTATAGCAGAATTGTTTTCATGTATAGCAATATGCTCAATATAAATGTTGATCCATTTCCAGAGCTAACAAACGAGAAACATGATAATGATATTGATTGAATGTGCCAGCAGTCTACGACTACATTCTACCACAACAGAGATATACGATACGCCACAACAGAAAGGAATGAACGACTTACTTCTCGCTTCGATTAACATTTATTTGGTATTCCATACCACATTGTTCTCCTTTATTTATTTCTCACATTGCATTGCAATTCATCGCACAAATCTAAAACAGATGCTATATATATAATACGAACCTTAGAGCAACTATTTTTATCTCTTATTTACGGCTACTAACTAGGTTACTCTACTTTTTCACACAGATTGTAATAGTGCCACTATTTTAATTATCTTCATACACATTAATATTACAATATCCAACATACAATACTAAATAGTGGTAACAGATAATAATATTATTATTTATTATACAATTTTACATTTTAATGCCTATAATTATGATTATCGTAATATTAAAGTAGCTACAGTGCTTACACATAATAAGTTAGGTTATTTTAATACTTTGGTATCATCAGTATATTCTTACATTTAATTATGGATCATTTGATTAATCCGTAAAAATTAGCAACACTATTAAGCTAGATTTTTCTTTGTATCCCTTTTTTACACAGAAGTACCTAATATGTAGTAATCCTTATATAAGAGTATGCATTTCTAGCGCGTAACAATAATACTGACTATATATTATGTATAACATTGCATTACCTTGTGTAGTGTTGTGTCAGTGTGTGTGCCACCATAGCAGATAATATTTAATTATCGGAAGATTTATTCTATTTTATATTCATCTATTTAACCATCATTTACAGACATAAAAAGCTACTTACCACCTACAGTTATAGCTAGACTCTATTTTTATCATTCTCATATCTCATCTCCCATAATTAAGAAACAGTTTCCTTTTTCAGTGTACATAAGATAAATGTGAGAACACTTGCTTAATTTTCTCCATTAAATTGATATCAGTATCACACACCAATACTTATATAGATATGTGTTACGATTACACTTTTACATTTATCTACAAACAATCATCTGTCCTTATACTTTAATTCCGGTTTACACACACACATATTTCATTAGACATAACAAAATCACCAGCACGAATTATCTGCATAAATATTTGTGGTAATAGAATTTTATTTCTAACTCAAAAAGAATTGTTCGGTGTATGAAGAACATTTATTTGCAATAAAATAATCAGTGCAAGAATTAAATAATATTTACTATGGAGTTAATTAGTATTTAGTGTGAAGTATGTAGGAATCGGGTTGTATATTGATACTAATATAGCACAAATGTCCTTAAGGGTGGGTAGTGGGTATAGGTAGACAAATGAGATAGAGAAAGTATGAAAGTTTGGTTTTGACGAGGATTATGTGTGCCTAGTGGGAATTGTTTTGAGTTGAGAGGGCAATGGATAAGTTAGAGAAAAGCTTGACATGATAACATGACAGATTGCTTATGACATTTAGCTCGAGGATATATAAGGGTAGTATGAAGATTAGCACTCTCCTTATACTTAGAAAAAGATTTTTACTCACAATAAAAACTCATCACAGTTTGGTTCACAGTATCACAGTTGCACGGAAATCAAAGTTAAGGGGACAGATATAGACAAGTACAATACGAGACGACACTTTTTTTGATGGATATATTCCTACACACAGAGATCTACTATATGAATTTCTATTTTCTATAGACAATCAATTATGATTAAACATTCAAGTATAATAATATTGCTTTACATGTAAGTATGTAGGTTATTATATAGTTAGTTGGATAAGTACTGTTTTTATGAGTACAGGACAAGATATGCTGATATATTAGGTAAAAAGGTTATAGAGGCAGACAGTTTATAGTTTCATCATCACAGTTTGGTTCACAGTATCACAGTTGCACGGAAATCAAAGTTAAGGGGACAGATATAGACAAGTACAGTACGAGACGACACTTTTTTTTGATGGATATTCCTACACACAGAGATCTACTATATGAATTTCTATTTTTTATAGACAATCAATTATGATTAAACATTCAAGTATAATAATAATATTGCTTTACCTGTATGTAAGTATATTATAGGTTATTATATAGTTAGTTGGATAAGTACTGTTTTTATGAGTACAGGACAAGATATGCTGATATATTAGGTAAAAAGGTTATAGAGGCAGACAGTTTATAGTTTCGTGTGTGAAATTAATGAATTCCTAATAGTAGTAGCTAATGAATCAATTGAATCATTAGTAGTGATGATACTATAATGTTAGTGTGTATAAGTACAATAAATGCTTTTTGGGTGTGGTTATTTCCTGTGGTTATCAAGAAACGCCTAGATCTACTAGAAAACGAAGTAAAACTATCTACTTTATGAATAATTTACGATGTTTCAAACGTAAAACAGAAAATTGGATCATAAAAATAAAGTTGTACATTTTAAATGATAGCAAGTCGTAAAGTGGGGAAATATATCCCTTAAATAACTGTACATTAAAGCTGTGAGGATACATTTCTGTGCTATATTATAATGTTCACTATAAATCTTAAATACTTATCTGTAGGAGAGCGTCCTTATCTGAATTTTAGTATTCCCGTCACCTACCTCCGGCGGATTTCCGTTTCGGTAGGTAGGTAGTAAAGATAGAATGGTTTTCTTCTTATAGAGAGACACTGCAGTTTTTAACTATCCTATATTTATTAGATTATAAATACTATGTTGATTATATATTGGATATATAAAACGTTGGATGTTCTTCACGAAAAGTCTAGAGACACAGTCAAATTAGAATAAACGCTATTCTGTGATGATTGTATGAATATGGCAATTTTATAAGTTGCTGATTGCATTTCCTTTTAAAACAGTCTTGGTGAATGATGAAGAGAGTTGAGTGGGCTAAGAGATAGAGCGAGGAGTATCAAAGGCAAAGATAGCACGAGGGCTGGCTTTGGATATGATGATGTGTGTGGTGTCGCACTGATGTCGTCACACCGCCCTGAAATCCATAAACACTCGTCAGAATGAAAAGTGACATAAAATCCGAAATTTTCCTATTACTCTTAACAGGAGGATGCAGTAAAAGAAAAGCGTCTTTTCTCTCGAGAGGCAATACACATTTGCCCCATCCTTAATATATAAAAGCATTATATTATGGGTTTTCTGGCGGAAAGACTGCTATAGGCTCACGGAAATATTACGTGGAATTTATTATCTGGAAAAGTATTACAAGTATGAATGACGAATGAAGACATGCATGAAGTGACTCTACTTTTATAACAATTTTCTATATAGAATATTTTTTATCATTTATAGAAAATATGGGTTTTATAAATATATAGGGCGGGGCAGGATATAATATGCCCTTTGAATTGCTACATGATTTGACTCGGCTTCACTTCCCTGTCTGAATGAATAATCAAAATAATCATAAAAAGAAATTAGAGGAGACAGGACGAGGACAGGGGAGGAAAAGGCTGAAAAGAAGAAGACGACAGGACTTACCATGACTGGTGACATTGAAAGCCAAATGTCCTTCAAGACCAGGAGCCACATTTCGGCGACACGAGTCCGCTATACTTGAAAAGTGAAGGATTCTTTTGTAATCGGATTCAGCGTCTTCGGGACTGTCAGCGTCGAGCAAGGCAGGACTTGTGTCTTCATCAGATGGATTAGAGTTCCCGTTCGAATTCGAAGAGGATGACAATCGGAGCTGCTTCGTCTTCAAACGTCCTTTCAATTTACTTGCTTCCAGGGGCTCCAGCGTCTCTCGGAACACAAAGCAATATCTTCGGGCTCCTGTTGAAGCTCTTGACAGCGGTGTTGTTATTAAATAGCTTACACCCTGCTCTTCCCACCACCCGTGACACGAGTACTCTGCACACACACACAATACACAATCTTATTCCTCACTCAAAATACAATATACACATCAAAACCAGACTACAAAACTATTTTATACAAATACGATACACTTCTAAACATATGCAATCTCTCAACCAAAATTTCTCAATACTGTGAAAATTACTTCATTTTCCTCTCAATTTTTTGTAAACTCCCGCATAATTTCAAGGAAAATGGAAAATCATACAAAAAGTCACTGCTTATTTTATTTTCAACGAATACCATCGCCAACTTTGAGGTTGAAACTCTTCTATTATTATGAATTTAAAATTAATAACTTTGGAGATCGCAAACCGACTGAGGATTTTGAATTCATTTGAATAATTTCCATTACTAATAATTTCAGTTATCTCCAATGCGTATTTCTTTTGATATAAAAAACAAAAATCAAAAGCTAGCGTAAAATTAAAAATTACTGACCAGAAAGCACATCTCTAGAAGAGCAATCGGATTTTCGGCAAAATCAGGGGTGTTTATAAATGCCTATTTTTAGTGCTTATTTTGGGGATTTTTAGGACTTATTTGCCTGCCTTTTTTGAGATTTATCGTGCCTGCTTTTCCTTTCTCTGGTTATCTCCAATGCGTATTTCTTTTGATATAAAAAACAAAAATCAAAAGCTAGCGTAAAATTAAAAATTACTGACCAGAAAGCACATCTCTAGAAGAGCAATCGGATCGAAACTGCAGCGTGTCAAGACTGGTGCATCCGACTCTTAGAGTTGTGAATCCCTCGGTGCTACACTCATTCTTAACTTTGCGTCCGTCTTTTGCGAGACCGGTGACAGCAAAACGACCAAGATTTGGACATTGTCTCGACTCGGGTGTACTCGCTGAAGGATGGTCATCAAGAAGAAGAAGAAGAAGAAGAGTCAGAAAACAAGTGTAAGAAAAGAGAGAAATTCACATTAAGCATGTAGACAGATGTGATTCGGAGTAGGAGAGAGAGGAAGATGTAGGCGATACAAAATATTCATGCATACACACGTACACGGAAAACAAGAGAAAAGATAGATCTCCAAAAGAGTTGAGAGCACTGTACAGTACAGAAAAGATAATGTAGGGCAAAAGGTACGGGCACTACTGTTGTAGCTTAGAGCAAATGTAATAAAGGCGAGGGAAACCACAGTAAAGTGGGATAGAGATACACACAGAGAGAGAAAAGTTTTACTTTACTCCTCTGTGGAACCATAACCTACAAAGCCGTCTCAATTTCTACATACGAATGATACATATCATTGTAGATGTTGCAGTTGCAATTCTCCTTCCTTGTGTACAGAATACAGTGAAAAGGCTGTGTGTATATAGCAAACATACTCTCCACTAGCCCCGTCGACACTCAGTTTCACAATATAAAACAGAATTGGACAAGAGCATTTCGCCTGTTCTTCTTACAGAGACAGGATATAATAATATATGATCGAGGATATAGGATAGGGCTACTCAACTCTACGCATTAGTGTTGCATCACAAAGCATAGATATACTAAAGGACACTGCAGAATTTGTGGGACAACTCTTCTCTGCTACGTAGTCACTCAGTGCAGTGTAAAGTGTATCTCTAACTATTCTCCCTCTCTATCTTAAGTAA
This sequence comes from Tomocerus nigrus, assembly GCA_019776505.1. NCBI lineage: Eukaryota > Metazoa > Arthropoda > Collembola > Entomobryomorpha > Tomoceridae > Tomocerus > Tomocerus nigrus. The sequence continues at coordinate 12,368 of JABASI010005347.1, forward strand.
GTAATGCCTTAAGAAGGCAAGAGGAAAAGAAAGAAATTTCTCCGCAGTGCTTACTCTTCTAAAACAGAACTTATGTGCTTAAGCTAC
>JABASI010005348.1:0-12452 GCA_019776505.1 Tomocerus nigrus
AACTAGAATTGTTTCTATAGGTGAACAGGATGAGAATTTATTGGGCACCTGGCCTCCTCCGAAGAGAAAAATTAAAAGAGCTCTTAATCTAAATCGAAGGCCTCGTAAAGAACTGCCTGAGTCTGAATTAGAGCCGGAGGTTGTGGTCCCCTCGGTGCGCTATACTAAAAAAGATCGAAGGCGGTGCAGAAAAATTCAGTTGACTATGATTCCAGAAGTTGAGCGTAATCCTCCTATGATACATTGGACTGAAACTCCTATTAACTACCGCGTGGAAGATGGGGAGTTTTTAGCGAACTACCCGTACTTGGGTGAAGATGTGGACCCTGATTTTGAAAACGAGCTGTATGACTTATATGGCGAAAAGGACTACAACACCGAACACAAGCCTTTTATGGCCGATGAAATATTCTTAGAGACTATCAATAACTATGAAAAGTCGTTACTTAAACGACAGAAGAGAGATTTAAAGGAGGGGACCAGCTCAAACTGGAACACTGGAGACTTAACGAAAGTTAAACGATATGGCGTGATGATGCCAGCTCGAAGTGTATTTTCTGCCATGGTCAATTGCTTTCCATACCTGGGATTTCCCTACGAGCTGGAAGAAAGGTAATTTAAATTTGGGTGTTTATGTCTAACCTTACAATCGGTTCAACTACCGTGAAAGCTTTCTGTTCCACCGTGCAGTATTGATTATATAGCCTTAATACTTTGGCTTTTCATAAAAGTTATGACTTTTCGTCAGTGGAGCATTTGTTTGTTTATTAGTCATATAAACTAGACAAACTACGCAATTGGACCGATTGCACGGTTAGACTATAGTAATTGTTTAGCGTTAGTTAAAAGCTCAATCCCAATTTGAGCATATCATTTTCATAATTAGATATGCCAAGATATGGAAAGCATCCAATGCTGTTTCAACTACGGAGGCCGACAATCTCCCAGATTCTCCTAATGTGGATGAGTCATTGACTGACGATGTTGATCCGGACAAAGCTCTAAGTGCCTATCAAAAGCTATTCTGCACTCGTTGTCTGGTTTACTGCTGCATTACTCACGGTAAGTTAACTCATCTTAAAGATCTAAAGAAAGGGGCAATGTAATTATTTGGATTTTTGACATTTACATTACAAATAAACCCTTTTTCCAAACGACCCGGATTTTAAACAGGTGGTTATATCAAAAAACCTTCCATAAAAAGAGAAAACTGTCTATTTTAGAAATCATAACATCAGATTTTTGATCCAATCACTCTTTTTAACAACCTTTTCCTTTAGAAATTAGGAATCTTATCAAAGTAAATGACATAAATTCAAATGCTGCGCACTCTCTTCCTTTCCTTGGATTCTTAATGTCATTACATTCTGTGTTTATAATATTATTCAAACTTTCTCTGATATAGATGCCGATGACCACGTGGATTCCAGATACCAAAAGTTTAGCACAACGAAGCAAGAAGTAGAAGCGGTAACTGTCTGTGAGAATTCTGATTGCATTCTCAAGCCGGAGAAACCGAAATCGTCGAAAAAGGTAAAGACCATAAGCCTGGTTTCTGATATGACAAGTGGCGTTTTTAACGGTTTTTAGCTATTCATTAATTGTATCTTATTTTATTTTTAGAAGAGTAATGATCCTAAGAAAGCAGAAAACGATGAATGGAAGCCGCACGAAATAACTATGTGCAAACTGCTTTTCCGAACTGCAAAGCATAATTCATGCTACATATCTTCCATACTGGTCACTAAAACATGTCGCCAGGTAAAATCGAATGAAGTTGATATAATTTTCCGTCTCAGTACTTAGGGCTAAAAACAGGAAGTAAATGATAGTACTAATTATAGGTACGGGACTACCTTCAGTCTGAACTGGGAGTTGTTTTCCCCGATCCACCGGAGCCAGTAGAGCCTACCGCACCGATTGTTAAGCCTAAAAAAGATGAGAAAATAAAAAATAGTGACCCCGGGGAGAAATACGTTCCCCGCCTCGACACTGTGGATTCGGCGGATTTCCCTCACTACCGACCTTGTTCACATGGGGAAAACGAAGGATGCAACACTAAAAATATGTGTTGCTGTGTACTTGCCAGCACCTACTGTGAACGATGGTGTTCATGTCCTACCAACTGTGAGTTACTGCTTTATAGTAATGTGCATAATGAGATACTGCGAAAAAATTGCCCCGTGCACATGGTGCTCGGTGCTGCTCAAACATTATAATATTTTCGCAACATTTTGAAATCACTGAAATTTTCATAATTATTATGTCTGTAATTCAATGAAATACTTTTGTAGAGTGGATTGATCAGAATGACCTTCCAAAGTTTTACAAATTTTCGATTCCCATTACTCATTACTTTAATATGAAAGGCTGCATGGGGTGATACTGTTAACACATTGTTTACTCATCCTGATTTGATTTCACAAGCTACAGCTACCTGTTTTTGTCCGATTTGACGAGAATATTTTCGTCAAATAGTAGAAATTCGAATTTATTTGTAGTCTTATCTGTTTGAAATTTATTTTGCATAGGTACCTACATAATATTTGGAAGTGAACTTTTTATACTTGCTATAGAAATGTAAATAATAATAAATTGTTTCTGAATATGTTCGGCAGCAATCTGACTTAAATGATCTAAGAAAATAATTTAAATCTTATCTTTCTTTAATCTCGGTGAAGGGTATGTAGCGAAATGAAAGGATCTCCAGATTAACTTGTTTTATGATCAAGTGCGTTAATAGCGTTAATTTCTTAAATTTCTCAGGTCCCCGCCGCTTCAAAGGTTGCAGTTGCAAGTCAACATGCAATACAATTGCTTGTCCGTGTTATAGAGCTAATCGAGAATGTGATCCTACATTGTGTCTCAAATGTGGATCCGAAACTGCAGCTTACGTTGAAGGAAATTGCAGGAATGTTGCAATTTTGCACCGCAGAGGTTGGTACATGTTTTCACTAAGAGGAAGGCAAAAAAACTCTAAATTTGACTAGGTAATAAAATTCAAATTTGATATTTTTAATAGAAAAACCTATTGAGCTGAAGAAGTCTGATGTTGCTGGATGGGGTGGTTTCATTGGATGTGATGTGAAGAAGTGGGAATTGGTCGCTGAATATCGAGGAGAAGTAATTTCACAGACCGAAAGCTCTCGGCGAGCGTTTTACTATGAGAAGATTCGACACACTTATCTCTTTAGTCTAAATGAAGGTTAGAGCTAAAACTAACTATAAAATTAGTAGATGATGGGGAATAACCCTGAAAACGTGCTACCATATCCAGGAGACAGTAGATCCCTTAATTGTGTTGAAACTATTAAACTACATGCGTTCGGCAAGCTCCTACACTGTCTCACTCAATAGTGCGGATTTCCTCAGTTTTCCGCCACGTCGGGTCGTGTCTCTTTTCCCCTTAGAATACAATGGTGCTGAATGGAAACTCTTTGATGCCTTTGTCTTTTGGATGGTAAATTCGAAGCCATTAGTAGAATAAAGTCATAACGTGGATTTAGTCCCCCTACAACAAAATATTGCAAATAACCTAAAATTACATTCATCAAAACTGATAAGTCAGTTATTGTGAATTTGGTCACGATTGTGGTCCATATACTTCACAGTCCCATTGTATTCTAAAAGACAGGACGCGCACCTGACGGAGAGAAAGGCTGACGACGGCTGAGGAAAGCCTCGATTACGAATGCATATCTTTCCGGACGAAGTTTCGTTCATAAGTACAAGCTATGGTACTGCTAATGATAAAGCACAGCAAACTAAAAAGAGTCTTTTGTATTAGATTTGGTTGTCGATGCTACTAGAATTGGCAGTAAGGTTCGTTTTGTTAATTCATCAAAACATCCGAATTGCTATGCAAAGGTAATGATGGTCAATGGAGATAACCGGATTGGAATTTACGCTAAAAGAAATATTGACTGTGGCGAAGAACTATTCTTTGATTACGAAAACAGTAAGTTTCTTATTTTCCTTTTATACGTTTTAACCTTTGCAAGGTATATACTTTGTACTTTGAAAATAAACAGAAACTCTTATTTCTTTCTTCTTTTCCTAGTCATCAAGAAAACCGAGGAGAAAGGTCCAGGTCGACGAAAATCATCAAAATCTTCAAAATCAACAAAAGCCGAAATTGTGAAGAAGAGAAAATGAATTATTTAAGTTTGCTCAGAAATTTAGTTTAAGTAGATAAAGAATCGTGTACTAGACTGGAATTCCAATTGAATTGTAGATATCAGTATGAGTCGTTCGAAGTTGCCCGTCGGTGGAGTGTTATTGCCTTTTCATGAGAACGGAAATTGCGAATTCCTATTTATTTTTGTTATAAAGTGAGCCCAGTAGTGAATGTGTTTTAGACATTTCTACCAGCTAAACTTTCTGTTTTTTCCAATGCCGTTTTTTCCCATTTTCAGTTTTCAGTGTTTAGCACATTACATTTAAATGCTATCTTGAATGCCCGAGGATGGAACAGCAATGCCTTTTCATGAAATCGTAAATTGCCTGTTAATTCCTATTCTCATTTTTGTTATGAAGTACAACGAGAAGCAAATGTGTTGTTGAGATTTAATGTTTATACAATATCCATATTTACCAGCTAAGCTGTCTGTTTTATTGTTGATAGGCATTTTTTCAATGTTTAGGTTAAAATCATATTACATCTTAATGCTATCTTGGATATTCATTTCACCTATTTAGTAGCTAGCCTCTAACTTGGTCTATCTTCTCATGCGAAATTAATTTTCTATATATTTGCTGATTTAAATTTTTTATTTTTGTTGCTTAATAAATTAAATATTTAGAAGTAGAAATTTTAGGTACAAATTTAATTAATTTATCTGGATTTTGGCGCATATATGAATTCCTACCTTCAGGAAAATGATCTTTCTACTTATTGCAAAAATTCCAAAGGAATTAAAGATCAGTTTGATTGAATAAAATACGTAATGGATCAACTATTTACCTTCAAGTTAAGTACTACATATTGTAAAAAAAATTCTCTCTTCAATCCAATTAGGATTACTAAATAAAATGCCTTTATATTTATTAAGACATTTGAATTATATTAAAGAATAAAGGATGGTGTTTCCAAGGTTTATAGTCCCTTTCTGTTTAACTGAGTTCCAGAGGGCCTCCTATAGCTATACTCTTGCACTGATCAGATATGGTGTAAATGGAATAAGTTGAATTATATTTAAGTTTATATTGTTATGTTACAAGCGTTTGTTTACCACCTTAAAGTTTAGATTTTGTACGTCAAGATATACGATGCAGCTTAAATTAATTATTATATCAGATACAAATCATAGTCAAAAATTAAACGTTACTATCAAATAAAGTTACAAAAAGCCTGAAAAGCTACGAAAATGTTTTGCTTTTACTCATTTACTAATAATAAGTACTACCCAGGAATTTTGTTGCACTACATCATCTATAGTTACGTTTGGCACAGCCATATAATAAAGTACTCTTACGAACAGTCAAAATGATGAATTTTGTTATTTTTAAAATAAAATCATCTTAAGGATGAAAACCAATTTATTGGCAAAAGGGATTGTTATGTAACGCATACAAAGGAACTTAATTATTTATTTAAAAAATCAATCCGTTGCTCACTCCCAATATCTTGATTTTTAAGACATAAATACTAGAGACCCTAATAATGCTCTAAGTCCCAAAGAGAAGAATAAACAAGAATAAACAAAACATTTAAACACAGAAAAATTAAAGCAAATATTCATGAAGTGATAATTTGGTTGTCACGCGGTGGCTTATATACATAGACGGTCAAATGAAGGATGCACGTAATAAGAATACATAGTATAATTATTAGATGGAAGACTTTATTCCAAAATTAATCCTTTAAAAGAAAATCACATCAAAAATCTTTAGCACATTCATAGATCTAATATAATTATGAATATGGGTTTGTCGGCTCGTTTTAAATATGATTCTGGGTTAGAAACATCTCAGCATTATTAGCCACATAAATGAAAATTGAAAATTGGTTTACGTAGTTAGTTACAAGGAAATATATTTATCGATATTTTACCGGGCGGTCCACACATATTCATAATTTATCACTTTTATTACAAAGTAGCTGAATGCGAGAGGATAATATCGAACTCGCCTATAATATATAGTTGTTCATTCAGTGGGTGCTCACGCATTTTTTGTGTGACAAACACATAAAAATTAAAAAATGATTTCTGCTTACTGCCAGCAGGGCATTTTAGTTCAGAAAATTACTTGACGTTTCGGGAAGTAACGACTGCATGATAGGGTTTCGGAGATAACGTAAATCCGATAACTGGATCCGTTGTCGGGTTTAAATGCCCAGGAACGGTTTCAAACCGAAAGTTTTGCAAAAGAGTGGTAAAGTAGAGAAACAGTGACATGCGAGCCAAGGATTCTCCCAGACAAATTCTTTTCCCAATTCCGAACGGATTAAAATATTCATCCCGGACCAAATCTCCATTTTCATTCAGAAATCGTTCAGGTCTAAAGACCTCGGGGTCTCCCCAATGATTTTTATTCATGTGCATGGAATGCAGATTCAGTAACACAATTGTATTCTGTGACAAGTAAAATGTATTAGCAATACAACTCCAAAGATAGACGATTAGGGTTATGTATAACAATCAATATAACTAATACCTCAGGAATCCTGTAGCCTCTAAAATGAGTTTCCTTCGTCACACAATGAGGAACTGCCATAGGGGCGATGTTTGCTATTCGTTGAATTTCCATTAACACAGCCTCGGTATAAGGTATCCTAGAAATACAGAAAATTTACAATTAGTAATAAGTAGATAGCCAGCTTTATTAATTCCATTACTTTTAGCAGCATCATTCAAGACATTGAATGATCGTATAGGTAGGTACCTGCCACTAAACTTGGAACAGTGTGAATAATTTCTAAAACTTGACCTCTTTCACTCTGTAATGCAAATCATATTCGACATGAAGCTACCAACAGCTAATGGCTTGCATCTTCTTTGTGTGCGTCAACCAGTGTTACTTTTGAATACACTCATGTTTTATTGGTATGCCTTCAAAATGGCGCTATCTTTGTGTCAACAGAAGTTTGTCTCATCAAGCTACATAATAAGCAACAAAGGGAAACCTCTGATAACTAAAGTAAAGAAATAGTTATCCAGTCACAAATGTCCCTTTTATCTACTGAAAGGAATTAAGAACTAAGGAGGCATTTTCAGTTTTCCATCCATTCACACATTCACATATAAAACATTTTTTGTGTGACTCCATCCATCCATGCACCTTTGCCAGTCATCCATCATCCATTTTCCCATAAAACGGAAATAGAAATGCGTTGACTGCTTTCCACTCTCGTTTCACATCTATTTACAAGGCTCAGAATGAGAAGTGAGTGAGAAGTGTTTCTAGTGTTGCTCGTAGCCGAAGGAATCTTTGTTGGTACACGTACATGGTCCTTAACGAGAGACGGTAAGTAAAGGTGTATAGATAGTCAGGTTGTTGCGACTGAGCAAGTCGTAGTGAGTCGGTGAGTTGTTGCAAGTGTAGCCTACCTTCTCGCATCTGTAAAGGTGGGTGGTGGATGTTGGATTGGAAGGAAGAAGGGCTGCTAGTATTCTATTCTGACTTTAATCAATAGAGAGTGGAGGAGAGAAGAGAGAAGATCGATTGACTGACTGTCTGGAGTCTGGAGGAGACCAAAAGGGAAGATCGATTGACTTACTCTCTGGAGTCTGAACTGGAGGGACCGCTCCAGATCGCTCGCTCTTCTTTCTATCCTTCTATTTCTACAGCTCATCACTAGTCACTAACTGACTCAGCGCTAATAAGGCTGTGCTCGAAAATAAGACGAATACATATCTGCAATTGTGATGTAGATGTCAAAACAGTTCCACTTATACACGAACGTGTTGAAAACTCCCACAAAGCACGGGATCAGATCAGAGAAAGTCCAATTATTTATTACTCTACCATTTGCTCTGAACCATACCTGTCCAACTGCTATCAAAATAATAATTCTAATCCCTACATCACATCTGAAGAGAGAGAGAAAGAGGGGACAGCACTCTGCACGGTCAACTCCAACACAGAGGCATCCACGAAGATGAGGAAGGAGAAATCGTCGTGCATCAAGCCGGCGGTTATCTTTGCCGCCTGCATCCATACAGTAAGCTCTCCTTTTATTTTTTATCATTTATATATAACCAGCCTAATAATGTCAACATGCAAAACTCATTTTCACTTCTTCTCAACTTCAGAAGAGCAGGACAAAAGGGCAAAATAGAGCCAATCAACGTATATCTGTGAGCAGGCATAGTTTCCACCATCATATACCTTCATAGCTCTCTCTAGGCTTTTTTACTTGATGCGAGTCGTTGATTCGGACTCGGACTGCCTTCTTTTTAGATTGCCTAGCTATGCTGTGTGGAAAGTGTGGATACACTAGCATAGCACTACAGGTTGCATTGCACATTGCACCTGCCTTATCCACCTGTGGCAGCTAATTCTGGAGATAAAGTAATTTGTCTCTTTACCTACTGGAAATCGATATTAGCACAGGAAAGGCTCTTTTCACACTAGCAATCACACTCAATGCTAACTTCACTAACTTGTCATGTACGCTCCAGTCCTGTATGCCTACCACTTTTGCATTCTAAAAATGCGGTTTTAGAAAAGGCAAAAATTTTCGAAACATTCCTAGGTGGCAATCTGCTAATCCTCTTATTTATTTTACTACATTTCACTGTTCGGATAAAAGGCAACTTTTGGTCATGACTCCAGTTTGACAATGCCCTTTAAGGATTTAATAGCCACTTGAAGCAATTTGCATGAAAATAGTCAAAATGTTTATATTTAGAAATGTATGTGATTTAAAAACATTATTCATGAAATCAAAGTAATGTAATTGAATTTTATCTTTAAGATCTACGCATCTCTTTTGTTCGGAGGAAGTACCTGGCTAATGATGGGTCTTATCTTCGACATGAACGATTCACCGGTAAGAACAGCCGTAACGATCTATTAATGTTGACAACTTAATTACAACAATATGACATATTATGCTAACAGTGGGTAATTTGATTCGTCTTCCCAGCAGATTGCATTTTTTGCATTCGGTGCCAAGTGCAGAGCTAATTCCATCGAACTTAGAAAATACTTCATTTTTCAACAACTCAAATAGTTTTTTCAAGTCATGCTTCTTAGACTTGCTCGTGATCTGGTTTTCGTTGTTTAAATAAAATCTTAAACAGTAACATTTAGATTTAATTAAAATGTTGGTCGAAACTAAATGATTTCGAAAAAAACACAAATTATTCTGTGAAAATGTTTTTTCAAATGTTACCATTCTGCACATGCAATGAACATTAGAATTAGGTAATAGTCTCTCTTGAGTTAAGAGATTTATTTGTCAAGGAGAACTATATGAGGATTTAATAAATTTTTCACAGTGTGAAACTTTGGCGGACCCGATGATACTGATACCGATATGGATTTACGCTGTAATCCTATTCAGCGAAGGGCTTCGCATACACAACAGGGCCAGAAAGGTTTTTATACGCTATAATTAAATATCATAAATGTGTCTATTCTAATAATAAATGAAAAATTAATTCCTGCTATTATGTTGAAAACAGGGCACATTGGACTTGTTCGTGGTGAACGAGTTTTTGTTCATACAAACGCTGCTAATGTGTTTCTTCATCATACTTTGGTGCACCTCGGACTTAACAATCAATTTCAAGATCCTGGGCATTGTCCGATTCTCTTTCGATTTCTTTTACGCCATTTTACTGTGCATACACTTGCATGAGCTGCATTGTGTTAAGCACGCAGAATCTCCAAAACTTTTGATGACTCAAGAAGAACTCACCAAGTCTGATGATGGGAAAGTTTTACAAATTTAAATTCACCTTTTAAACGGTACCTATAAAAGAAACCTGACTTTTAGAAAAGCATTACTATATTACTACTCTACTGTAGCCACACGGACTGTGTGAAGGATACCTATACGAAAGTCAACCTATTTATTTAGCAATAATTGCTAGACAGATCGGAGGAAATATTATTATTGCAGGATGCCCTTTAAAATCCTTTCCTCCTATGAAGCCTGATTGCACCTTCTTATAATAATAATATTGTAAAAATAAAACTCTCTAACTGGGAAATCTCTTCGTTTTTGTACAACTTACTTGGCACGATCATCCAAAACGGGAAAGCGACTTGAACCGATGTTGCTTTGGATCTCTTGAAAAACCTTTTCTTGGATCGTAGGGTTCAGGATCATATACAGCATTCCAAAACTCAACGTATTGCTCGTTGTTTCCGATCCAGCCATGAATAAATCCAAGCAGAGCATCACGAGTTGGTCCTCTAGTCCATGAAAAGTACAAATTATTCCCACGTGTAATAAATAGTAATAGTATCCATATCCACGCACATCGCATCTAGACGTGTGAACTGTGAACAAGCCCAAATACAGCACAGACAGACAGTGAGACAATTCTTACCTGTAAACAAATGCGAGGTCGTTCCCTGTTGCTGCCGATCCACTTCCTGCAGAAATATATCCATGAAGTCATATGACGTACCAAATCTGGAGTTTTTGCGATGCTCATCGACGGACTCCTGAGAAATAGTTGGCAGTTGCAATTATAAGCTCCACCTTATTATGTTAGCTCTATGCTATAATGCTTACAGTATGCATGCAATGACTTGTTTACCCTAAAGAAATCTTGTAAGCTGTGGTAGGCTGCCAGTTGAGCTGCTTCTCCACTCCAATTCGGGAAAATCTTTCTTAAAATGGGGAAAATGTCAACGAGGCCACTGCCACCCAGACTGCCGCTCTTAAACAGATTGTACACTTTCTCCAGGAGCAGATTTAATTTGGCATCGTCATGTGAATATCTTTGCCCAGCTATCATTGTCCACAGAACATTTAGAACTGACAAGTTGAAAAAGTTGTGCATAAAAACAACAGTTTGATTTCCGTCCCCCATTTGGATTCTGAGTCGAGCTATGAGCTCATTCAACTCTTCCGCAATAACAGACTCCATAGACACTTGCTTCCCAAATCCAACATCTCTCAAATGGCGGAGAGTAAATCTTCTTTGTTCCTTCCACGGATCTCCGTCTAGGAATAACATCCCTATGAAGTACAAACAAAATAAGATGCCAATTTATTCATGCTTTCGTGAATACTGAAAAGTACATTGTAATACTTATGTAAAGATGATACCTATTTATTATACACATCATTGATTTACAATTACACCATTTAACTTACGATATGAAATATCTTAAATACAAAAGTATCCTCCTAAAAACCATCCAAAAATAACAAATCTTAACTGGAATCTGGCCATTTGCTTCAGTGAATAGTTAAAAATACGACTGTTGATACAGAATTATAAATTAGAAAACATATCTCGCGAAGTGAAACTTTTCTTACTTCATCATCTCAAAATACGCTGCGTCACAAAAACACGTTCCTTATCGAAAATTAGTTATTAATATTTCAGGAAAATTAAAAACTTGGTTGGAAAAGATGCGATTTACAGATACACTTCCAGTTCCATTGGTAAACATAGTGAAAATGAACATGATATTAGTTCTTCCATTTGTTTTAGACTTTACTGAAAAAGACTCCTTATTTTAAAGAATAATTTTACATAATCTAACAAGTAATATGAAACAAGTTATATAATTTAATGACATACTTACCCAAACGCTTGTTGTTGTACCTAGTAGCAATCTGTGGGTTAAAAATCCGACCACTCCATTCCTCTTTAAATAAAGTGTCCTTCATAGCTTCGTAGGTGCTTATGACCACTATTTATATAGAAGGATTTAATTGTCAAATATTAAATTGTTAGTCCAAAAACGTTAGTCTTAAAAGAGCAGGAAGAACTTACATAGGTCTTCAGAACCTATCCGAATCATCATTACGTCCCCATACTTAGCAGCCAGTTTCTCAAAAGCCAAGAAAGGCTCCTTTTTGTTTGTCAATGCCAATTGTGGCAAATTTCCTACAATCGGAAGAGGTACTGGACCTATGAAGTAAATTATAATCATAACCAAATATTTTAGTTGTTCAATATTTTTTGCTCATAAAGCGAATTTTCACATTTGAAACTTTTAAGTAACGTAACCTAATTCATTCAGTTGGGTTAGGTTAGGTTCGGGGCAACCGAAGAAAATTGAATTTTTTTGCAAGGTCATCATGCATGATCATATCATATCTGGTGTTATCTCAATTTCCCCATAACATTTTGCACCGCAAAAAAACTTAGTTCTCAGCGACAATCCAACCGGTTATAAGCCAAAGCCAACTGTTCAACCATTATTTTCTACCTCACCGTGACCTCACCTGATTGTGAGTGAGACGAGAATGAGATCCTTTATTATTGAATCTCACTTCACAGGTCACACTCACACAATCACACCGTTACACATGG
>JABASI010005349.1:0-12451 GCA_019776505.1 Tomocerus nigrus
AAATGACACCGTTGGTCTTGACCTATTGACCCCATTTTCATGTTTAGTCTTTCTTAAGACTGTAGTAGTACGTGTACAAAATTTTAACCACGTATCTCTATCCCTTTGCGAGATGACCTCTGGATGGCCCCGTTGACCTTGACCTATGGACCCCATTTTCACGTTTAGTCTTTCTTAAGGCTTCTGTAGTACATGTACAAAATTTGAACTGTGTATCTCTATGCGTTCATGAGATAACCTCTGGATGACCCCTTTGACATTGTCACAGTGACCCCATTTTTGAACTCGGTTCTACAATTGTCCTCTAGATGACACACAGAAAATTTGAGTACTGTACGTCAATCCGTACTAAAGTTATCGTGCACAGGGACAGACAGACAGACAGACGGACGGACAGACAGACAGACAGATACAGCGAAAGTATACAGAGCAACTGCGTTACTCTGAATAAGTAGTAGGTATATACTTAGGTACTACTTTTTCCACTCTGCATTATTAAATAAACTGTCTTTGTAAACTGTTCCCAGAGACGAGCTGCGAGGATTTTTGTTAGTAAAAAGGCATTGCTGGGCTACAACTCTCCAATTTTAAGGACGAATTGAGACTTAGCGCGCCGCCACCGAACGAGAAAATAGATTGACGTAGGGCAGTTTGGTTGAAAATTTTGAAATCCATGCATAATTTTCAACAGCCGATGGATAAGAAAATTTTAAAAAGTACAGTCAATAGTAGGAAACATTGGAATATTTGGATAGGGAGTAATACATTGTAAGAACACATCTTGATTTTTTTTATCATATTCCCCAAATTAAACTTATTAAAGAAACAAATTAAAGAAACAAATTAAAGACCAGCTCCATGCTCACTACAGAGTTTTCTTCTCAATTTCTTTGCAGCTTTGCACACCGGGTCGGGTAAATCTTGAAAAATTACAAAATTGTAATTATGTACGAAATGAATTCAGAATGCACCTGGACCAACAGATCATTGCTTCTCATCATTCCTGAACAGTTCTTTCCGTCCCAAATTATAAATGGAATGAATGAAAATTTCATAATGTCGATGGAAGAAATGTTTTTATTTATTAAATGCTTGCCAATATATTTTCATTAATTTTATGGGCGATTTAAATAATTTCGTACTTAACACAATTCATTAACTCTGAGGAAATCTTTATTGAGAGAATTAAATAATGTTTTAAGATCTTTTCAATTATTTTGAGAATTTATTAAATAACACCCATTTTATATTCAGAACCATTATATTCTGGGGTCTTGAATTTCTCCAAAATGATATAGCAGTTAAATACAAACGATGATAAATCAAGAAGTCGAAAATTTTAATTATTTCTGTCGAGGAGCTTAAAACTGAATGTCATAAAGACAAATTACATCTGTTTCCTAATTGTTGTAGTTTATATTTAGTTACTTGTGTGAAAGTCTTATGAGCGACACTCCTCATGCTCTCGCTATCCTAATAAATTGTCATTATGAATGCAGAATGAAATGCAATGTCCATGATTGATGAATGATGACGAGGCAGGGAGTATATGCTAGTAATAGTGATAATTTTCTATTAAAACCTGACGTGTGTTGGCTACGACGAGGGATGTGTGTGAACAGATAATAATATTATAATTCTATTATTCTCTGGGATGAATGAGGTGATATTATTAGTTTGGACGTGGCTCTACTTATGTGGAAGTAAAACAGGGCAATGCTGTGTGAGATCGCGAGTTGACCTTCTTGGTTTTTGAGACGAAGGCCTATGGTCATCCCACGCATCCTCCCACCCTTCTAGCAGCCAAGCCAAGCCAAGCCAGCACAGACTTTTCTCAATTCTCAACTCGTCTGGTCTGATGAAGCAGGCAGAGATGTGAGATGCAAACAATAAAACGACTGCCGAGAATGGAATTGCTGCTGAACGCATCCCCTGCCTGCCTGACTGACTCCCTTCTCTCCTTCTCTCGTCTCATCTCCTCTGACACAGTCTGAGCCAATTTTATTTCACAATTACTATTTAGTGTTTCGATGTGCACTTCATCATAATATATTCATTTTCGTCAAATATGAATAAGGAAGAGGCAGAGGACGAGAGTGTCGAGGTTCCCGTCCAGATGTGCACAGCCGAGTAGTGTAGGCAAGGGATGTGCGCCAAAATTGAGCATTAATTTCCTATTGGATTATTCCATTTTCTTCTGATATCAATAAGGTCTTCCTTTCAGTTACCTTTGGGATTTCGTTTGGCGTCTATTGGATTTAGTAGCTTCGTTGGCCTCCTATGCCCATTCTCCCATTATTAAGCAAAGGTAGCTAATTTATGAGAATGCCCAGTCCGTCTGTCTGCTCGTCTGCCTGTCAGTGCGATAAGTCATGAACGATTTCAGATATTTCATTTAAATTTTGTGCATGTGTCCTTGGGGTCCGGCCGCGGTCACATTAGAAAATGAGGTCAATCGGATGACCCCTTAACTTTTATAGGGTACACATTACTGGTAAGTGCGATTTACCTGTGCAACCGCTACATGCTGTACCAATAGTAATGCCAAATTTACCCATGTAACCACTACAAGTTGTTATTACGTCAAATTGACATGTTTTCGGGCAAACTTTGACTTGTTTTGTTTCAAATAGCTACAACGTGTAAATGTTATTCTGCCTTCTGCCTATACCGCTGCTATTGCAATCTTTTTTACAATGGTTTATTAATGATATTCCTCAGGAGTCGCGTTGCACCGGTCTACGAGTTGGTTAAGAGACATGCTCGCTGATAAATGTTAACTAATATAATTGTAGAGCATGGATGAAGTGTATAAAGCTTGAGAGAGTGAGAGAGAGAGAGAGAGAGAGAGAGACTAATATAAACATCCCACGTCATTAGACTCAACTCACAATCCACTTGACAAATAAGGGAATATATTGCGTGGCTTATTAACATCGTACACAGAAAATACGTTTGCACATGTAAGCAATAATCTAAAATGTAAATGGTCAAAAGCATAACTTACATTTATTATACGCATAGTCTATACTCCTCTTCCCTACTTAAACACCTATGTACATAGAATAATGTCTGATCCACGGATGCATCATAATAATAATAGCTGGGCAGAGTATGGAGGTAGGAGAAGGATTGCCAGGAGATGAATTGACCACGAAGAAATCAAGTCTCAGCTATGTGCATCTAAAGCAAGTTATTATCTCTTTTATACAAGTAAGTCAGCGAAGACAAAGTCGCATTGCAACTTGTCCGCAGACAGACAGAGCGTGGAAGGAAGAGCCAACAGAACAATTCACTCCGTTCAGTCCACCAACACTAACGAAGCGATTCATCTCATCTCTCCAACTCTCCAATCATCTCATCAGACCATCTGCTTCGAATTTTGCAAAATTTTCAAATTTCCTTTACCAGTGCCTTAATAATTCCATAAAAAATGGTCATCGCCAGTGGAAATGCTCTTCGCCAAGGAACTCCCAGTAAGAAAACTCATCTATTCCCAATTTTTACCAATTTTTAACTAACTCTACCGGTTTTTTGAAAAACTTTTACATCCACTAATACTTTGCAAATGATAAAAGTCGCTGAAAATATTTTTGTGGATATATCATGATTATTTGTTGAGATGTCATCTGCAACTCTCTCTAAACACACAAGAAAACAATGCTCTTCGGCAAAAAACAACTTGGCTAACGGCAAGGATTAAACATTATTATACATAGTGCTAAATGAGCAAAGCTAACCTTACTACCTTATTTGTATCCTTGTACTAGACACTTAACATTTATAATACTGTGCGTATAACAGTAATTTGAAGACTCTTATCCATTCTACATGATGTGATTATAATTGTATGTATATCTATTGCAATGTAGTCTTTTAGAAGAAGATAGCTTTATAGTGACTTGTGCTGTTTATTCAATGTTTTTGCCTCAATTATGATGGTTCGTTAAAATTCCTACTAATTCCATGTTCCAGTTTAGCTGTGACTTTCTAGTTTCTGGCTCCTTTCGACTAAGTTGCTTAGAAGATCCGTATCTAACGTTCAATTCGGCAGGGAGGCGAATAAAGAGAAAGAGAGCGAGAGAGGGAAACGTGAGACACGGGACAGACGGCTCCTTTTGATTTCTTGGTGCATCTGTTGTGTTTCTTTGCTAATTGCCATTATCCTACAAAGCTTTGTTTTCTATTCTTAGGCTACACTAGACTCCTTCGTTATAATTAAGCGTCCTAGCACTTAGTCTTTAGAATAATATCACTTTCTTTAGCATGTTTTGATTTTTGAGGTATGCAAAGGCCTATCTCGGCCCAGTATATACATAAGCATAGGTATAGAGTACCTACTTATACGTATAAGCTATGGCTTTTATTTTGAGAAGGGAGCTAACTGCCTGACACCCTATGTTGACGACGCACATTAACAGTTGCTATATGCAATGAAGAGCAGGTATGCAATATGCAGTGAGAAGTTGGCTACTACATAAATATAAGTACGTACGTAAACTCCGCATGCTTCTCTTAGGAGACTAAGGAGCGAGTAGCGAGTAGCGAGTCGTCGTCTAATTGTAAAAGTCTCATTCTGTGTTTACGAGGACGTAGAGTCGCAATTCATCTAATAGTTAGTTAGGACGGGGACTGTAGGGAACCGGCTACGAAGCAATTCAATTCGTTTTGATGGCTTGAGAGTGAGTCGTCGTTTGCATGGGGACAAGCGAGAGAGGCAGACAACTGAAATTGCATTAGTATGGGACGTTTAGTTTTGCTAAATTACTGCACTGTCGATCTACTTAGGAGATACATGGATAGATAGCTGCCTACTACCACTTCTTAGTTAGTTAGTACAATTATCCTCAAGAGTCTGCTAATGAATCGGCGGAGAAAGAGTAGAATGGGCTACTCCATCCGTTTTGTTAGCAAGGGCCTCCCTAGCTATGTATTATTACCATTTAGCAGTACTTGAGTAGAATAGACAGGATGCAGATAATATATAGGTAGGTTTAGGTAGCTACGTAAGAAAGTGACACGGGCGGGATGTGGGACGAGGGACACACCGGGACGGGCGTTAAAGAGACAAAGCCAGATACATACTGAAACTATTACAAACAGACAGGGTTGCGGTGGATGAAATCAAGTGGCTGGTCTTAATTGGACAAAATGCGTTTTATCAACCTTGAATTTGTATATATTAGCCGGATGAAATTGTGCGTTACATCATACATGACCATTTTGACCAAATTTTCCAGTGTGGATGGATAAAATGGAAAATTTTAATCCAATATACAACCCTGCAAATAGGTTGCGACTGTTTGTACTAGTGGAGATTAGAGAGATAGGTAGGTAGAGAACGTTTGTTGGTGTGGCGGAGAGTAGTTAGCCGTGCAACAGACAATTAGTAGACGATCCACGTAGACAGAGAGAGAGAGAGAAAGAGAGAAAGAGGCAGGAAAGGAGTTTGGAAATAATTCGTCGGGTAAACATAAACTGTGGCAAAGTATCTCTTTTATGCAGTTGTTCACGCTGCTGACACGGTTGGGAATCCAGTATTCATGTCTTTTGTCGTGTGTGTCTCTTCGGAATGGCCGGCTGTATCACTCCTGCTCATTCGTGGGGGGAGTATGTCGTGAATAAAATAAATGGAAACTGAGTGAGTGGAACTGAAAGTACGCGGAAGGCAGTTAAAGAGTCGGCGAGAGAAAGGCGTGAAGAAAGTTCAGTTCAGTCACGTTCCTCCTTTCCCTCCGTCCGTCCGGCACTCTAATAAAGGAAGCAGGAATCGTTTCGAGAAACCCCATCATTTAACAACAGATACTTAAGCCCTTTGTTACTTAGGCCACTGTACTTCCTTTTTTAGCCCGGCAATTCCAATCCAGATATGGAAGAATTGAATTCCTTCCTACTATCTACCAAACTTCCCACACGCTCTCTCTCTCTCTCTCGCTCTTTATATATTTTCTTCTATTGTGATGTAGTCTGATTATTATGCTCTCTCGCCCAAATGAATGCTGCCAACAACAGAGAAAGTTTTTTTTGACACAAAGATTTTATTTTCTTTTAGCTCTGGAAATAATGTGTTTATTTAGGATGTGGACAAGTAAAGAGCTATGTACATGTATTCTCAGAGACACACTCCTTCGTGGCATGCCTCATACAGAGAGAGGATGAGTTTTTAGGATTTTTCTGCGAAGGGGGCAAAGTGTGGAGATGGCGCAATATTTCTTGTCGTCCCACAACAACAGATAAGTTGTAGTGAGAAGTGGGAGTGGATGAAGATAATATGTACTTTGACTTTTGCGCCGACAGCTTATTTATTTATTTTCACAGGGGCGCCCAACACTTTCCAATTGTGTCTGGGAAAAGACGAGGACGTGACTCAGTTGGGAATTTCCATCAGTGGACAGGGAAGACCGGAAATCTGGACAGAGACACATCGCGATGGCACTGTGGCCGTGTCCTACCGAATCACTCTCGTCGGCCAGTACAAAGTCTACGTGACTTACGAGGGCAGAGACATACCGGGCAGTCCCTTTGAGCTCCACATCCGCTAAATGCCCTCTCTGTGGAGCACTACACTCCCGCTCCCGTACACACACACACCACTGAACAGGACTGGACCACAACTCTCTCTCTCATTTCCCAACTGACGTGACGTGACGCTCTTCTGATCAATCGCTCCACCTGCCCGTCGTCCGTCTCACAAGAGAATTCCTCCTCGTCCATTTCAACCTCCGCGTCTCTATTTTATTAACACACAACATCGCTTCCCTCATACGTCGCCTCCAACTCCAAATAAATAACATTTTTCTTCTGTCATTAACTCGACTACTAATAATAGGCAGTTTGCGTCCAAGACAGTCACGGAATTTGTAATGCAATTCATCAACAACATAAAATTATGTAACTACAATTATACAAATGCTATCCAAAACACATTTACCTATAAGATTTATGAAATATTTTACACAGGGTTCTGTATTGTCTGGATAAAATTAATTATTTTGTCCATCCACATTGGATAATTTTGACAAAATAGATATGGATGAAACCATGTAACAAACTTTTCCATCAGACCAATATAAAAAGTGCGGATAAAAGGAATTTTGTCCAATTAAGACCAACCCCTTGATTTTATCCACGACAATACCCTGATTTTAAACTATTAAAAAGGATAAATAGATTCTAGCTAAATTTTATAAGATTCATAATTTTTCAACGAAAATTCTGTATTACTTGCTAAGCTAAATATTTAATATCTGTCGTTGTATCACTTCAAAAAGACACAATAAGGTTGCAATTATTGTTAATTGTGTCTGATTGTAATAATCCATACGACTACTATATGAACTGGTCTTTTTCTCTAAAATATTAAATCCGAACATTTTCTTATCATTACTTGGCTAATTTATATTGTATTTCTTTAATTCGTCCATAAGAACATGATAACAACTGCAGTAGTAATTGTGTTCCAGATCTAGGCTACGTATAATGCTAGTCTGCCTTGTTCGCCTTTAATGGCCAATTAGTTGATCTGGCCCTGAGTTCTTCCAATAATTTGCAAGCGTGTTCCAAATACCGATACAGCCGATGGGATTTTCCGTATTTCACTAGGATCTTTACTGAAATGAAGGAAATACATAACATTCACAGGGTTTTTAGCCAAACGTTAAGTGCAGGTACTTTCCGCAAAATTCTTGGCTATTCACTGTGAGTGTTTCGATTAATAGGGACGATTATATATTACAAGGATATTTAATTATGTATCTCGAACAATTTCCTAGTCATTATGATTTTAATAGAGCGACATCCGTTTTATTGCTAAAATCTTGCAGTCTGACTACAAATTTCTCGTTTCACCATTGCGCCTCCAGAGAATGCATATATTATTCACCTCCTCAAATTGGTTTGCTAATGCAAAAGTTGGCCATGACATGATAGAGGGATACAACTGATACAAGTATTGGCTTTCTAGCTACTCACAACACAACATCATCATCATACACGGTTACTACTCGACTCTGCACTTTAATAGTCAGTCAGTAAGCAGAAAAGCACTTTCCCTTGAGAACTGACGCAGATAGATCAAATGATCAAAAATTTATATTTTGTTTTAGCCTACGAATGAATAGACGACATCAACTGCCTCCCATTAATTTCCTAACTCATTTAATGAGCAAGTGCAATTTTATTGCCATTTCAAAAGCCTGTAGCATTTCCATTTCCTGCACCTGCTCTCTAATACAATGGCAAAATTTTCTCTAATGTATTTACCTGTAGCAACGTATGTAAATTATGTTCACCGCATTACTACACAGCCAGTCTCACTCTTACTGATTAGTCATTTTGGGAAACTTTCCGCGGTTATTTCATTTCAATGGGCTTCTCAACGATGTTCTTCCCATTCCACAATAGTTTTAATTTATATTAAGCAGCTGTGCAAAAAAAATATTTATCTTATTCGCCCAAATGTGATATAATTAGAAATTATACGGATATATGATGTCCTACACTGTTCCCGGATTTTTTAGGCATATCCGTAAATGTCCAGAGTGGAAATAAAATTGAAAAAGGAGGAAATATAATGGCAAGGCTTAAATTGGTTAAATATTTGAGAATGGACGCAGTTGGACTTAGAGCCGAGTGGTAAAATGGTTTTTACGGTGCGTAGCAAGTGCACAAGAGTTGTGACATAAATAGTGAAGGAGCTAACTAGGAATGACAGGAGTCGTTTAAATGACAAAGAACGTGACAGGCGTTTCACTTTCATTTAAAGGATCCTTGGAGGAAGATGACATTTGGACGTGGGTATAGTCATTGTGCAGGTTTCCACGCTTTTCCCTGGGAAAGTGAGTGAGACATGAAGCACTATTATGCACCTGTTATTGATACATAACAACTATAGAACCGAACGTCGCTTTGTTTGTAGTTTCTGACGGCGGATATAGATCATAACATTAGACGGACATGCTCGTCGTGTTCCTACGTATATGTCCCTTCGACAGAGAAATGAATATCTGAAAAGACATTAGCTATGTATATAAAATAAATGTATATGTACCTATGTAGGGGTAGTCATAGAATCTGCGAGATGTTTAGCGTCATATCGACGATGAATAGTTGATTCATCGTAACTGTGGAGTGTAGCAAGGAAATACTAGGAAGCAAATAGCTCAGGATAAGAATATTATTAGGAGATTGAGGCTTGGGATGTCGGGAAGTAGAAAGAGTCGGCAATCGGAGCGCAAGTGCTCTGTCGGGAGGGCTACCTGCGACCTGCACTCGAGAACTACATTTCGTCGTTATATCTTTATTGTACTTATCAAACTATCATTTATTTACTGACTGGCTAGATGTGCTTTGGCAATATTGAACAAAAGACGGAAACACGTGTTACTTTCTTTCTGTGTGTCGGGAGGAGAGCATTAGGCTATATCATTGAGGAAGGAAGAAGTCGGCAAGAGAGAGAGGGAAAGAGAGCGACCAGCAGGGCCAGACACATCTCTAAGAAAGCCAAGCACGAGACTGAGACAACTCAAGTGAAAGAAGCCGCCGGGACGGAGTGACTGAGTAAATCGTTGGCGAACCAGCCTGCTGAGCTCAGCTCTCTCCCTCTCGCTCTCATCTGGACTGGATCTGACTGACGCATTGAGAGATTGAGACTGATCGTGAGAATCGCCGATTTGTCCGACCGTCCGCTCCATTCCATGCAATGCTCTACCAGGCCCCGAAAAATATACCACCCGTCTATCCGTTCTTTTTCAAGGTGACCACAATATTTTCCACTATGGTCTTCCACAATATTTTGCTTCGTAAATGTCATCCTCTAATTTATTATCTACTGATTTCTTTTTTGTCTTTCATCAGGGGGACTTTAAAATTGTGAGCCGCAACATCTGTCAGCAATCGCAACAATGGAATAATTATTTTTGCAAATTTTTGCAGGACTACCGTCGACTTTGGGAAAGCTTTATGAACGGGTCTACCAGCTTTTAAAGAGGCTGTAATCATTTTGTAGCTATGATTAAGCTACTCTTTTTTAAATCATTGAAAAATAGCAAGGAATTATGATCGCAGTCTTGAACGGTTTTGCCTACTTTAGTTAATAAATTACCTTTTGCTTCTTTATTTAAAAAATGTGTAAAATTTATATATCACCCAGTATACATTATTTGTGGGTTTTTACTTATCTTTACCAACTGTAGCTACGGGATATATCTAAGTTTTTATGTGATAAAGTGTTCGGTTTCTCATTTTCTTAACATTTTGGACAAATTTTAGGGGAGAAAGTAAAGGAAGGGAGATTAAGAGAAAGCTGAGATGTTTGTAAGCGATAAGGTCACTGTAGGAAGGAGCTGGAGGACTAGGAGGAGAAAGCAGAGATGAGGAAAGCAGGGCAGGCTTGTCGAAAGTTATAGAAGTAAGGCACAGAAGGCAGAATTCGCACAGAGCCGGCATGAATGCCAAGCGGGAGCGAGGAGGGAAAGGAAGAAGTTTGCAAGGCGAAGAGTTGGGAGTTGGGACGGGATAGCAGGATCGGATGATGATAGGAAGTAGTAGTGAAGTGATGCAGGAGCAGGAGGACTGGGAGAGTGTGAGAGACAGTGTAACGAACAAAGTGCGGGACTGGGCGAGAAAGCACAAGTTGCGGAATAGAGAGCCTCACTCAACTTACTAACTTACTTCTGCCTAAGTTACTTATAGCTACTTAACTTATGTAGTTGTTGGAGGAGTCCGGACAGATAAGATACAGATAGGAGCCATGCGATCCCACCATAAGATTGCCTACTGAAAATCGACCGGGTCGAGATCGAGTGGCCCACTCCACTCACTCCTCGGGTCGCTAGACAAATTGCCATGCTATCTGCACCACAGGACAAGCCGAATATTTACTCAACTCCTGTATTTGCACTCCCAGACCTCCAATACTTCATCTCCACACAATATCCCGTCTCTAGGCCAAAAAACTCTTTCCCACTCAAACATCAAACGATTCAATAGCACGCTATCCACTACTAATTTAATTTATGTACATTTTTAAATGACTTCTACCGGGAATTATTTTTCAACGATCTCCTAAATAAATTACTCCACTTTCCCTTAGCAATCATTTTCCATTTTTTATTAATTTAGTTTAGTAGGAAAGCACCAAAGAGTTTTTAACAGCCGCTTTGTAACCAAAAAAAGAAAGGGCATTTGGAATCTTGCTGTAATTACGAATTTAAGTTTTGTACATTTTTAAATGACCGTACCGAGAACTATTTAGCAAAAATCTCCTAAATAAATTGCTACACTTTCCCCCAGCAATCATCTTCCATTCTTCACTAATTTAGTAGGAAAATCCAGAAGAGGTTTTAACAGCCGTTTTCTAGCAAAATAAAGAAATGCCATTTTGGATCATGTTATGTAGCATAGGTATAGTTGCTAATTTAATTTTTGTCTGTTTTTAAATGATTGCTACAGAGAACTATTTAGCGAAAATCCTAAATAAGTTAGTACACTTTTACACTCTCCTGCACAACTATCAGCCATTTTTTACTTATTTAGTAGGAAAGTCTTGAAGAGTTTTCAACAACCGGTTTTAGTTTTAAAAAAATAAGGTAAGTATATTTTGAATCACACTATGGTTACTATTTTAATTTTTGTTCATTTTAAAATGACTGCTACCGAGAATTCTTTTGGAACAATCTCCTAAATAATTTAATATACTTTCCCCGACAATCATTTTTCATTTTTTATACTATAGTAGGAAAGGAGTTTTTAACAGTCGGCCAAAAAAATAGGTAGGTACCAAGTATTTTGGATCACACTCTGTCAATAATTTTGTCCCTTTTTAATTTGGTGTTACCAAGAATGATTTTGGAAGAATCTCATAAACAAATGAATGTTCTTTTCCGTGTTAGTACTTTAGTAGTAAGGTAAAATCCCGAAATTTTTTAATAGTCGCGGTTTTTATTAAAAAGAAGAAAAAAGGAATAAGCAGGTTATTTTGTATCCCTGGCTGGTGCTTTGAGTAAGTAGCGTGTAGCAATGCATCAAAAGGTTGAAGAGCAATAATCGGGCGAGCTGTATGTACATAAGTAGTTGAGGGCAGGAGAAGAAGAGCTGTAAAGTATTTATGTCTGGCAGTGAGCAAGAGTGAAAGTGGAAGGGATTGTCGTAATTAAAAGGAAATGATTGCACCTTGTTCTGTGAGTGGCGCGGGTGGCCCATTTATTTTAACCTAACACTAGTTGACCAGAAGATTGCGTGTCTCCACACAATCCCATTCATTCGTGGTGTGCCTCTCCTTTGACTTTGACTCTTACGTGACATCCGCATTTATGTTCTCCCCATTATACTAAATAGGAAGTGTGAGTGCAGCACGAGTTCCTATACTATTGACTCTATCTACTAACTATTATTTCGATTATACTATACAACTACATAACTATATAGGTATGTATAGGTTTAATATATAGAC
>JABASI010005350.1:0-12446 GCA_019776505.1 Tomocerus nigrus
CCTAATATATATTTGTCATTGAAATTTATTATATGGGTAGATATACTTTTAAAACTTTCTAACACGATTACTCATGAATTTTAAATGAAGATATTGCATAATATAACCCAGCTATATCGTTACATCGTTAGTCAAAAAATAGTTGGGTTATCTCAAATTCAGGCCTCATTATAGTATTTACATAGATACATACATACTTAATATTTGCTTGTCTCCTTCAACGGAATATCATCCTTATTTGTCAAAAGAACATTTCTCTTTTGTTAAGAGTATTGATACCGCAAATACATGTAATGATTTATTAGCATTTCAAATCATCTAAATTTTTGTTTGATATTTAGTATTTTAGTATGGATATGAGACAATCATGTAAATGGCGAAAAAGAGAAAACAAGATTTCATTTGTCATAAGTGATGGATGAGAATAAAATATTTTCCGCATACGCATACGTAGTGAAAGAAAGGAAAAAGAAACTATTTTTAAAGATTTCTTTACATTTGCAATGTAACTCAGAATTTCATTTACGATGCCTCTATTTGTATACTGTGTAATGTACAGTAATGTTAGTGTTTAAGAGAATTACGAAATCTTTGTTACACACTCAATTGTGCAGATATTCAAGCATGCAACATTATTGATTTACCATTGATGTTGACATCATCGCTTAAACTCAATTACTTGTGCTATGATTCTCATATAATTTATTTACAATTAGTGACAATTGAGTCGAAAATAAATCCCTGCAATCGCGGATTAAAGTATTTTTCATGCAGACTTCCCTATGCTTTCTCTTTAGTTAAGCTTTTATAGATTTTCTGGTCTGTGGTTGGCTGTGACAATAATTCACAGAGATGAGCTACTAGTAATGTTAGTTGAGTGTATGACAATTTCGTACATCTGTCTGTCTATCTGCATTGTAACTTAGAGATGCATAAATCTATTTTTGGTTCTCTCTCATATTATTGTAGTTAAATTACGGTCTCATTTCCGTGCAATATGTTTAGGATGCCTATAATATAGCGAGGTTGTCAATAGACGCATGTATAATGATGCATTCAATCAAGTCATATTTTTATTTGTCATGCATTTAGTTGAATTGCCAATGAGAGTTAATCGAGTTTAATTTACATATGCAGATGCAGTTTAGCTGATAATTGAAACGTCATTGTAAATTTGTAGTCATCGGCTGAGTTCATGCATAAAAGTAATCAAGAAACGCATCAGCAATTGTTTTCAACTTTGCATATGAAAATAGTTGAGAAATACAAGTACGGGAAATTGAAAGAAAGAGTTTCGTAGTAGGTTTTGTGATAGTAGTGCAGCTTATGGTTAATTTAAGTTGGAACGAAGGAGATTATATGATATTGTTCGTGTAGGCTCATCTACTTGTGGTGGAGTGTAAGTAAGCAGTAGTTAGGTGGAGCATTATATACAATGATAGAAATGCTCACTACAAATTCAGTTTTTATAACTTGGTTATCGTCATCCTAGCATGGATGGAGCCGGTTGAGATCGGAAATATTCGGTTCTTTGTAGCGTAAACGTAAGCTGTGTGTAGGTTGTGTGTTTGTAGAGGGAAAGGTGAATAAAATGTATTAGTTGAAACATTTTCTGTTTGGGAAATGTGCATGTGGATTAGGACTTGCCTGACGAAATGTGTTACGTACGTTGCTCTTCTTTCTCGTCACTATTTTCTGTCTTGTAGTTGCAACGTGAGCTCTTCTCTCATCTTTCCGTCCGGAATACAAAATAAAATGGTGATCTTGTTTACTTGTGCAAGTCGGGCCACTAGATTTTCTCTTTTCATCCGCCTTCTGCACTCCGCTCTGTGTAGCAATAGCAAAGGAACCGTTGAAGCGTACTATCTCTTGAACTACCAAATAGCGATGCATAGTTTACTGCCTTTAAGTTCTATATAGCCCCAATAACATCCCTGCATAGGTATCTCTATGGTTATTCAAAACAAACCTTTTCCGAGTCTGAAATTGGTCCTTTGAGTTGCTTTGTTAACTCTGAAGGACCAGGTAGTCAAACTAAGAATGAATTCAGACCTGGAAAAAGTCCTCTCTGCTAGGCTCCTTGCTTTGTTGAAGAAAAATCAATTATTGGGTTGGCTGGTCGGTCCGGCCGGCTTAATATTACGCGGATGGTTTTATTTCTGACTTAAACTAACGTACATAGCTAAAGTAACGAAGCACTATGCTATAGAAATGTAGAATCGCACAAAGGGTAAATAAACTTTTAGAAAGCTCTACAAGGATTTTTTTCATCATTTGTTGGCATTGACTGGATATTACAAAATAGCCGTAAATAGATTGCCGTCGCGCAATAGGCCTAATACCAGTGTTTTCCTACATTTAAGAATGCAACGAATATCTGATGTGCACAAAAGCATTTCTGGATGGCCAATACATTTTTAAGACACTAAAATCAGTCTGGGCTTTGATAGTTGCATTATGTTAAGCAACAATGGTACCACCTAGTCGGAATTCTGAATCATGTTCAGGGAAAATGCTATTTTAAATGGAGATTGAATTTGCCCTATTGTCCAGATCGCCGAGGAAAGTGTTTTATTTCTTATTTTATGAGTCTGTTTACGACCGAGCCGAGGAATAAGAAACCATCATAATAATATCTCGCTGCTAATCCTCACAGCTTTCTGCATTCGGCCCAATATTTAATGCTCATTTAAGACAATACGATAAAAGAAATACAAACAGATTACACAAGGCAAAAGGGCACAATCTTCATTTGATTTTCGTGTGTTTATATGCATTAGCTGATATTATTCATTTTTATTCATGTGAACACGAGCATGCTGCGGCGCACATTAACATGACACTATCCCCTCTCGAATACACCTTTAATGCATCATCATAATGAAAAGAGAGGCAAAAGAAACCCTCCTCGCTGCTTACACGCCGATTATATTATTATACTACACTCTTGTAGTCGTCGTAGTACACATTTTTTTGCATTTATCGCAGTATTGTAAGTAAATTGTAATGTAGCAACATATACATACCAAATGCTCACAGTCTCATTCTGTTTTCATAAGAAAGGTATTCTCATACCTACTCTGTTGAGTTACGAGTTACGAGGCATTACATTTACATACCTACTGATATAAAAATGGCCTTGATGCTTTTTTGCTATTATTTTAAACTGGATTTAGAGTGAAAACAACGACGGAATTGAAAGACCTTTGTCTACCAAACGAAAGAGTGGATGTTTTTTAGTTATGGAAATATTTTACTTTGTTTAAATATAATTCAAGAGTTAGAAATTCGTTCATAATGAACAGAAATGACTAATTGGATGAGGTAAATCGGTTTTTGCGTCGTCACCCAATGAGAGTGGAAGTGGAAGCATATGACTTCTGCCGCTATGCTACCTGCATGCATCACATACAAAATCATACAATAGTGCATACGGCCAAAGTGAAGCATGCCGTGGCCGTAAGCCGTATAAGCACTAGAGGACACACACAGCCTACATTAAAATTTAGCATTGGGCATAATGTCATCATTGAGATCTGAACAGTATTAATTTTACTTTCTCGGCAGTCGGGCGGCGGGGCTAAATTTTTTGTCTATTTAGGATAATACTTATTGGCTTCAACGTCAAAATTTATTTTCGGCTTGAAAAAAATTCATGAGTAATAAATACGCAATTTAGTTAGGCTTATTACTAAAAAGGTTTTTAAATTTTTAAAGTAAGAATTCCGATATTTTATGTCTTCCCATCATTGGTCACTAGTTGGTTTAAACTTGAAAGCATATAGCATTCTGATTTCTGAATATAGGAATAGTAACACATAGCTATTTTAATAGGGCGGATTTACTGCAATATAAGAACAATTAGATTTAATGATTTCGTTATTTGAGAAGCCAACAAATTGCTTGAAATATAATATAAGGAAACAAATAATTAGGTGAAGAGCTGAACTCCATTATTCCAATATACTAATGATTGATATTTTTCTTATTTGCAGTTGAGAGTTGGTGCGTTAGTGCATAATGGAGAACGCGTACGGGATAGGGATTACGAATCGTTACTCTTGCTTTTTGGACAATGAGGACGACCCCGTTGAAACGTTAAAGGCCAGTGAAGTTGACAAGGATGCAAAAAAGAAGGGTAAAAGTGCAGAAAAGGAAAACCGGGGAAAAGAAGGTGGCGGGGAAACAGCTCCTCCTCAAAGTATTGTTGCAATCCGCAAAATTCGACTTTAGTGGTTCAAAATCCACACACTTTTGATTTTTTTTCCTGCCATAAAAACCTAACAGCCTTGATTTTTACCACTTAATGACTTTTGTATTTGTGTTTGAAACGGTATTGGATATAAAGTTTTAGTAGTGTTTTTTTCGATTGTAAGCATGACCTGGCCTGTACCCCTCATTTGATTGATTTTGAATTTGCTATGTTGATGTAGTTTTAGTTAGCGATGGACAGCAACGGTGTCTGTTGTGTACGCCCTCCCACAGTGTGCTAACGATAAAACGTTGCAATACTTTGTGAACCCGCTTACCTTATTTTTCTAACTGGTTTCTTTTCTTTCTCACAATATTATTTTAACCCGTAGATTGGCATATTATAATAGCTATGTACTAATAACATTCAAATTATTTTCCTGAATTACTCATTTAAATCTAATTTATTCGATACAGAGACTGGATCTGCTGCTGTAAATACGACCGTGGCTAGGAAAGGGATTCGGGATTCTAATAAAGGTGGCACCGATACTAACAAGTCCAATACAAAACCCAACAATGGTAATGGGTACACACTCAGTAAATTCTTATCATCTCGCCAGACTTGTATGTAGCACGCTACTATTTCTTTTTTAATTTTTAGCTGGAAGTGATGGCAGCGCTAATCAACAGAATCGCTCAAATCGTGGACCGAGGCCGGACCGTCCTGGTTTTGACAAAGATCGAGGTGTGAAATTTTCTGAGGAGGACCGTGAAGAACGTAACAACCGTCGCAATAGGGAGGACTCCAACAGGTAAAAATAAATGTTCTACTAAAGAAGCGTTCATAAATATTAGTCCTTTGATTGAATATACTAATTAATGAAATATGCAAATGTTTAGGGATTTCAAAGAAAGGCAAGAAGGTGGCAATGTTAACTCAGGGGGAGAATTCGGTGGACGTGGTGGTGCACGGCGTGGTGGTGGCGGTGGCTTCCGTGGAGGTCGTGGGGCCCCCAGTGGCAGGGGAAGGACTAGCGGACCTCCTGGAGAAAGAGGAAACTCGGCTGCTCCAGGAGGAGCTGCACCTGCCATAAGGAAACGGGAATTTGATCGACAGTCTGGCTCGGATAAAAGGTACTGTGACTAACATTTCTAATGATCCCTTGTTCCGTGCAGTTGTGCTGTGCCACTCTACCATTCAATAACAGCCCTAACCTAGTTCATTGCTTAATTCTCCAGTGGAGTGAAACCTGTGGATAAACGAGACGGTGCCGGATCACGAAACTGGGGAACGTACAAGGATGACATGGAGTGAGTTCGTTTCCTTGTGCATTTGCCGTTATGTCTGTGTGATAGCCTAACATTTGAATCCCTTTAACACTTTTTGTGACATTTTAGAGAAATTGCCGCTACACCCAACGCTGCAGAAGAAAGTACCGAGGAGAAAAATGAAAACCAAGAAAACATTGAAGAACGGTAGGCAATAGCTACGGTTTTCCCTTTTCCCATGCCATTCATTGGAAATTTATTTTTATATTACTCGTTATTTGTTTCATAGAGAATCTGGAGATGATAAAGGCGAAGATGCTAACCAATCTGACTCTAATGGACCCTTGGAAGAACAGCCAAAATTGATGACTCTAGATGAATGGAAAGCTTTGCAAGTAATAGTCCATTTTCTAACGCATGGAGTAGCTAGTTAAAATAATAAAAGTATATAGAAAACGTCCATTAAAAATGTATATTGCATTCTTAGCAACCCCGTGCGAAACCGGTATTTAACTTAAGAAAGGCTGGAGAAGGGGAGGACCAGACTCAATGGAAAAAGATGATTTTAAAGAAGAAGGAAAAAGAGGAACACAGTGGCGAAGAAGAAGAGGAAGAAGAAGTAATTGCCTCTGTTAATTATTTTGATTGAGCATGATTGAGTAAATATTATGACAATAAACTAATGTCAACTTTTCGCTTTGCTAGGAATATGACTGTCCTCAACGTGCCGGGCGGCAGAAGCAAATCTTGGAGATCGACTTCCACTTCGTCGACTCTCGCCGCGGTGGAGCGGGTGGTGGTCGTGGAGGCCGTGGCACCCGTGGAAGTGATCGTGGTGATCGCGGTGATCGTGGTGATCGAGGTGATCGAGGTGATCGCGGTGACCGAGGAGAACGCCCTGAACGTGTCGATCGCCCGGAACGTGTTGGTGGAGAACGCGGAGCTGAACGAAGTGAACGTGGCGGAAATCGCGGGGAAGGACGAGGTGGCTTTGGACGTGGCGGTGGCGGCTCTCGGAACTTCCAAGGAGGACGTGGAAGGTCAAATCGCGATGTGAGTATCAAATAAGTTTTAAAAAATAATAATTCATGGCTGAAGGTGATGTACTACCTGATGGAGAATTTTTGAGTTTGGAGAATAAATTGCATTCCTGTTTTAAAACAGGATCGTCCTCTTCGTCAGGCGGCTCCCAAGGTGGACGATGTTAATGACTTTCCATCGCTTGGCTAACGGATCGACCGTAAATCCTTATCCCACAATGTTCTCTTAAAAGCCTTCTGCCTTCTCTCTTCTCGTTCCTTATTTACGATCTTTTGATAGTTTAATTAATCGACAAATATTGTAGATTTTACTGGTGGTAGAGTTGGCCATCTCTAAAATTTGCAAAAAAATTGGAAAACTTGTAAAGCAATGATAGAAAACATAGGGTAGTAAGCCAACGAGTAAGTGGAAAATGTAGCAAGAATACTATTTGAATTTATTAAATATTAATATTGTATTGATCTTCATAAAATAACTAAATATGAGCCTATTTCAATTATAATTAACATATTATGTGAGGTTACAGACTTATACACGTTAAATTACCACCTGTATACATATTTACGAACACAAGTTATACCAATGCTACACTTAATGATACAGGTGATGACACGGAGAGAAACAATAGTAATTATTAATGTCGTTATTAATTACTTAACCTAACGTTTTTGATCTATGGCATTGCTTGGTCACACACAATTTGTATTTATGAAAAGCGAAATTAGTATTTCTCATACATTTTTCAACAGTTGGCATTTTGTAAACGCTGCATAAGTATTGTGTCGTAGCAGTGTATGAAACTTACCTTATCACCTGTGTACCACTGTAACATAAATTCTTCGTAATATTGTCATAGATCATTACTTAGCGTAGTAGTTTTAGTGTAGTTGTGTGGTTGTAATGTTGACGTAGTAATTAGTGAATCGGCTGAGTTATCCAGTTAATAGTCAGCTACGTTTTCGAGTCTTCGCCTTATTTTCTTTTATCGTTTGGAGATTTCTCAGGTGCAGTGAGTCTACTAGCTCCTGAAACGAAAGTCAAAATAATGTGCACTTACCACTTAACGATTAGACAAAAACAGTAGCATAACGTAACGTAGCCACATTAGATGAACGCAAATCTTCGAGAAATCCCAAAAATATAATTAGACAACAAGAACACTGTCACTATGTAGGAAGATACAAATAATAGGCAGAACTTTACAAATATGCACTCTATACCTAAACTGAAACTTATATACGTACGTACTGTAATTTTACTGTATCACACAATACAATTTGGCGTCGGTGCGAGCGTGCACTCTAATATTATTAATATTATTATAATACAGATTTACAGATTATAAACTCTTTGAACTAACCGATACACTTTTCCGATGCCGCATCAAAAAAGGAACAAATTACCTATCCGAAATATCTTGAAATAAAAAGACCACAGTTATTCACTTACAATCAGTGATACTAGCGTATGCAGCAAAGCAGGAAAATAATACCTACAATATAATGATGTAAATAGTTAACAGATCAAACGTTATTGTAATCTTTATGTCCATTGAATTTTAAATCTCAACAGCGCTTTACTTTGCACATGGATTATCAAATGCTATTTACAGCTAAATGAACATTTTGTCCTTTTAGTCTCTGTCTGTCAGGTGTACTTACATTGCAATGCAGCACAAGCCCCAAAACAGTCTCAATGTTTTCGGTCCTTCCTTGTGCCGTGCACACGTCACTTCTAGTGCACTGGTTGAATAACCTCCTAAATAGCATTTGCTCTGATCGGGTACTTAGGGTAATTTAGGGTATTAATGTTTCAAGGACAATTCATTAACTGTGAATTCGGTTGGCAGTTTGTTTACTACAACACAACTATAGTTAAGCTCTAATTATATAAATAATATAAAAATTTCTATTTCTTAGAACAAAAAGTCGCAAAATGCTCATCTAAAAAAATCACACTACTACATGATAAGCTCTTAGCTTTTAATGTTGTTAGATTGTAGGCAGATTTAAAATTCCTTTTATAATTTTCATTTTACATCGACGTTTGTGTTTATTTGCACACCTAGTATACATGTAATATGCAAGGAAAATAGAGTTTTTTGAACATGAACAGCTTTTTGTGTTGAAATTACAACAAAAAATCAAAAACAAATATAAAGTATATTAGTGTAATGGGTATGGTGGTGTTAGTGCGTTATGTTATGATATATTATGACTTTATGACTAATGACTGCTATGATAATGTTGTGCTCTACTGGGTAAATCACGTCTCCCATCGATCAATTTTGTTAGAATTTATAAACCAACTTATTAGTCCTCTGTCATCCTACACCTTATTATGTCTTTTTTCGAGTGCACTATGCAATTTAAAACCATCATCCTTATGAACATCCAGTGAAAATAATGAGTACACGGAGACACTAGTGAATTCTTTGAATGATAAATGTCAACTATTATACGTAATACATACATTCTCATTATTCTAGCCCACCTGACCTTTTGTAACTCTCGTTGACGTCAGGTGGGATTCATTTCATTATCAAATCACTCAAAATTACAATTTATTATCATTTGTTTTCATGCCTGACTGATTCTAATTTAAACGTAGGAGTTTAGATAAACTGTGCATCACAGTCAGTTTTTGCCGAAAAGCTCTGGCCAATTAAAAGTAACTAAAATGTCATTTTCCTAAGAAACCAATTGTTTAAAATTAGAGATATTTGTAATTTAGTAAATGGTCAAGGCTCTTTGGTAAATAGATCTACTTTACATGTTATACTGATATAATAATAATTATAGTTTGAAGTTTGAACACGAGAAGAGTAACATTAATTACCAATATTATGAACTGATACTGAATGTTGTTCATTATAATGTATATTGGTATTTTGTATGTCGTTTCGTTCTCACTAATGATTATAATGTAGAAAAGTGGCTTTTTCTGTTCAGTGCATGCTTTAAAAAAATCTAAAATGGACTTAAAACAAAGTGTACCAGAAAAATTGTATGGATTAGAATGCAAAGTATTAGACTAGGCGTTTTAGGTGTACTACAATAAATAGATGTTTGAAAAGGATTAAATAATGCGTAAAAATAAATACCTTATACCTTCACTTACTTAATCGAATGTTGTATGTAATGTAATAGTATAGAGCGCTGCAGGGAATGACGAAGATGCGCAGCGTGCTTATACGATAAGAATACTTATGAATATTATAGATAAACATCGTATATCGAAATAATAATATCTATTACTATCTAAGTAAGGCTTGAAATTAGTGGATAGGTTAAAGACTATTGTTGGGCTAAAAGTAATAAAATACAACGTCAAGAAAATCGTTACTACATGAAGAAGAATAATGTACTAGCGATTCCCACGGATGTTGATTGTTCTGATTTTGCTCCTTGACCTTGGCCAACCACTGTATTTCCTCGAATAGTGCCTACTAGCAGAAAAAGATTTTTCTAAGAGCGGACGGGTGCGATGGCAAGTCGCGTTTCGTAATAATCAATAGAATTTTAATTTTAATACTTGCTAGACCTACGCGTGAGTATGAAGTAGCAATAGAGACTAGTGCCCGAAATGTGAGTAAAGAATGGAATATTATGTATGTCTACGTCCTCGATTTCGTCGTAATGTTTAGACTAAAGATAAGTAGCTTAGATAATTATTACTAGGGATATAATATTATTACACGAACTTACAAGATGAATGGTCCTGAAGGAACTATTTGAGGAAGTCGTGAGAGGCACACATTACCCAACCCGCAATATTCATGATTATAAATTCGATGCATACTTAATAATATGTATCGTAATTATATAATGTAGCACATCTAATTAATTTCAAAGTCTTCATCATTGATTTCAGCATCTCAACTGATTCTTACTTCTTCCTAGGGAAGTTTACCAATGTATTTGTGTTGTGTTGTGTGGAAGAAACTAACCAACTACTATTATGCCTATATTCACTAACAATAAGCGTGCATTATTAGTTGATTTAGGTATTAGAATGTTTTCCTATAATTAACTGTTAGTACATAGCTAAGGATAAACAATACGAGCGTGTTACTAATAATAATAATAATACATTTTCATGGAGTAGCCTGTAGTAGAGAAATTATATTAGAGTAATAATTACATGATTTACTCGCCTAATAACATAACATGCAGGTATTAAATCCTAGATTCAATTTTAGAACAACTCTTAAACTATATTATGCAATAATTGTAAGTTTGTTTAAAACAATAATAATATACGGTGAATAAAATTAGTTAATTGTCAGTGCAGTGGCTTGTCCTAACCATATTTTACATTACTATATCTCCATGCACACTGCAATTACATATTCGTGATATGCAGATCCTTGTTTTTCCGTTTCTTACAAGTCTCAAGCGAAGGATTTACTTTTCCCTGTGTGGTATCCAGTCTCTTAGACTTATATGATTATATTTACCTTACGATAAGTAATAAATGGCAATTAGTACACGACATTATTATTATTACTAGCTACTCACATAAAGTTTTTTTTTGCAATTGAGTTTGAAGATGTCTTAGGATCTAATGTGCCTGATTTGCATTGTAATTCACTTACAACGGAATTAAAGAATTTACCGTCTTACCTAACGAATACATATAACAGCCAATGTACCTAAGTAATTATTAAATGCATGCAACTGAAGTTGTTTCGTCTACAGCTGTATACAAACAACATTAGACTTTCAATTTATTTACCTACGTGTCTTTATTAAGTAAAACTCTTGTCATATGTCTAAGGAATTCTAATCGTAAGTAAGTTTAATGATTACTTATACTATAGTTATTCTTACTACTGCCTGTAATTGTAACAGATAGAGTGCTAATAAATCACTCAACATTATCATATATACATTATAGTGATATGATATAAAAATACATATAATAAGTAACGTAGGTACTACACGTTAGATGTAAGTTTGTATCAAGATAATTTTACTACAGTACATTTGGAATCACGATTAGAACCAATTTTATTGGCAATGGTCGTGTTATATGAATGATTCACGGTTAATTAGTTAATTACAGAAGAACTATATCCATATGATTCGTTACACATCAAAAATTATAATTACTAGAGAGATATGTTTAATTTGAATGTATTGCTAGCGTAAATATGGATGGACAACATAATATTATTGTGTACCGTACCGCTAACATGACCTAGGCAAACTTATATTTAGTTACTTATTTGAATACGAATTGGATTTTTTAAGGCAAGTAAAAACTAATTACTATATAATAATAGTCAAATAGCGTAGTGTGATGTGAAGTAAGGCTAATTTTTACTAACGTAAGGTCATTTGCGTTATGTTGCGTTGTTTGTGTTTGTGTGCCACGTTGATGGAACTAAATAATCAAAAATATAGAAACATATAATGGATTCAAGAAAATACGTCACCTATGAATGAAGACCTGTT
This sequence comes from Tomocerus nigrus, assembly GCA_019776505.1. Classification (NCBI taxonomy): domain Eukaryota; kingdom Metazoa; phylum Arthropoda; class Collembola; order Entomobryomorpha; family Tomoceridae; genus Tomocerus; species Tomocerus nigrus. The sequence goes on from JABASI010005350.1 coordinate 11,964, forward strand.
TATATGCTAGATGAGAGATTTATTTACATTACTACATTACAAGTGTTTTGTGTTTGGTTGTTTGTCATCATTTTAGTTAGGTAGTAATGTAGAAGTGAAGATCGAATTTAAACGGATAGAATGGAAACGTTAGAAAGAAAAAGAGTGAAATCGTATACCTACCCTTTCAATTCGACACCATTGGAAAAATAACTGCATCAGACTAAAACTAACCTTACTATTAAATGTAATGATGATGTACTAATTAAGTGTGGTATGGCATTGACTTAAAATTAGACAACTGAAAGAATAATAAATAGAATCAATAAGACAAGTGACACCATTGAAGTTTTTTTTATTTCTCTTTCTCACTAGGACTATGCATATTATGTGTAGTGCAGGGATGCAAAAACCTAAAACTTCTCTGGGAGCGAAGATTGAAAAATTTCTCAAACGGGCCAAATTTCTCAAAATTTCCGAAATTTCGCAAAAATTTCCAACATT